>VUQJ01012706.1:29212-42149 GCA_015108635.1 Andinoacara biseriatus
AACTTACCGGTAAAATCCCAAGAGATATGAATGTCTGTATATACATGCTGGATTGTGTATTCAATTGTGCAGCTGAGAGCAAGGCACTGTGAAGCACAGAAAATCTGAGACAGCAAATCATACATTATAAGAGTAGGTTATGTAAGTAGATGCTGGGAAATGTGAACAAGAGTTCTTCCAGTCAAGCTGCCCTTTCACAAAGCATTTGACCATCAAGTGCTCCTCGGGTGCTGGTTACCCTCCAGTAAGGCTGGAACTTTAAATGTTCTTGTAACCTTGTGATGTCGCGTGTCCTTGTCCACAGAGGGTGGCCAGATTAACAACAACGTGGGACCGGCTTCAAACATGGCCCAGCAGCACCCTTACCCTGCCCTCGGCCAGCTGTCTCATGTCTACGAACAGCAGCAGCAGCACCAGCACCAGCAACAGCAGCAGCAGCAGCAGCAGAACAAGGATCTCAACAAGTACGCCTCCCTGAAGGCTGTAGGTGAGTGACTGCCAAGTTCTCTTATTTCTTAGGGTGGGCTTAGATAAAGGAGAATATTTTTTACAGTTTAAGATAGACAGTGTACTTGATGTTGGTAACTGTTTTGACTGTAGCAGTGTTTGGAGGTGCAACATCCTCACAGTGAAACTTCAGGTTGGCCCCATCCCTGGTGTGGAGTCACCATGATTCACCCTGACTTGGCAGTGAATCTCGACAAAAGGAAAAGTTTAGCTCTTATAAATGACTTTCTTTGGGGTTTTTTTTTAGTATAGTTTGCTGAATTTTTTTCAGACCCCCAAAACACAAGCACAAATGGTAGGAGTTGTTTTTTTCTGGAAGGCTTTCACTAAACAATAGCAGGGCTGCACACATAACTGACAGAATTTTTTTTGACTGCATCACACAGACTTGGATGTGTTGTAACAAAAACTTTTTTTTTTCACTGCTTAAAGGGGAATTAATATGGTCAGTTTGAATTCCACATGTTCATTCTTGGACTCTATTGGACAAGGCCATCCTCACAGTTCAAATTCACAGTTCAAAATAATCCTGACTTACCTTGTAGTGGGCTTTGAGACAGCCCCTCATGGTCAAGCTACCTTCCGTCTTCCTTTAAGCTGACTTTCTTCTGTATCAGCATTTCATATTTCATATCACAATAGATATACTTTAATGCAGGCCACCAAATTCAGTGAGTCAGTGGCTATAGCAGCTGATCTGAAGTTACCTCATCACCATACGTTCTTTGGCAGTCACATTGCTATTTCATAACCTGAATTCATTTGAGACCGACATGCAAATGTTTCCAACGTTTATTTGTCAGCTTGTTTATGCTAGACAGGTACTCTGCCTTCGCTCTATTCAGAATTCAGCCCACTCACGACAGATACAATCTACAAATGCATCTAGATGTCTGTGTAAACAGCTACACGATGCTATTTGTCTGCATTTGCTCCCTTTTATTTGAAAAATGACCGTACAGATCTTGTTTCTGTCCGGCATGTCCAGCAGCACAAAGTAAAACTGATTATGATGGCAAATGTAAACAAAACAAATGCATTCTGTATTGTGTGTGGTATTCCCTACGCTACCGTGGCCCTGACTCATTTCCAGACATGTTACAGTAATAGATTTTCATGCTTGTTTATGCTGAGTAATACTTTGTGACCCCAGAAGCAAGAAGAAGTTGTGTTGTTACAATATCTACCAACAAAACTGACAACATAGGAACAGTTGAATGAGCACTGAATTACAAGCAGTAAATGAACACATCATTTTTGAGCGTAAAGGATTACTTCCAAAAAGAACATGAGTGAAAATGGTACACTGCATTTTGAGCCCTGAACTCAACATCTTTATTGTTTGGTAGTTTATTTTTATAATTCCCAGAGAAGTGGACAAATATAGACATCAGAGGATGTCTAGATATTTTCAGCACAGCCACAGATGTGTTTGATTGCAGTAAATTGTTCAGTTATCTAAAATGCCAGCAGAAAACATCTTGGTGTTAGTCTCAGAGAATCAAAGAACAAAGGGATTCTTTCTTGACTTAAGATTTCATGCCGATATTCGACAAGGAGGAAAAAAAATCCATCCAATTTCAACACATTGCATCCATAAAATGTGCCATAATTTGAGTACAGGATACAAACCCGCCGTTTCTCAAAAGGTTTTTCCTTCATCTTACTGCACATAAACCCAACAGATGGATGTAACACATGCTCTGGGGATTGTGGGCGGCATTCTGGGAAATGAATGAAATCTTTATCCGTTGGGAAAAAAAAGATAAGGCAGGTTGATGGATAATAGGTGCAAGAAAATTCTAGTTATTGAAGTTCATACTATAAGCTTACAAACTGCAAATATACTCCATACATTGATTGCTCTACATTTAAAACATGCTATCAAACATTTTTCTTTGAAATATTAAAAATAAGCATTTAAATTTAGCTTAAAAGCATTCAGCATATATCTGCAAAGCCAACGTGAAGAGACGATCAAAAACCAAACATCAGTTTTGTAAAAACAAATATTGGATTTTGTTTTGTGCGTTAAGAATCGTTCCTACGAGACAGGCTGGTCTCAGTATTTACTACAGTTTACAGAGAATGGTCCAGAAAAGAAAAAATATAGTGTATATTGTATAATAAAGTGTATGCAGAAGAGCATCTTATTATATTTAACACATCAAACCTCAAAGCAGATGGACTACAAAAGCAGAAGACCACACTGGGTGCCACTCCTGGCAGCTAAAAACAAGAAGGCTATTCACTAAAAACGGGCAAGAGAAAATTGAAAAAAACATTGCCTGGTTTGATTAATTTTGATTTCTGCTGCAACATTTGCATGTTGGGGCCGGAATGTAATGTAAATAACATGAAAGTTTGGATCCATCCTGCCTTTTAACAAGTCTGCTGTTGGGGTGGGAAATTTTCTTAACACACTTTTAGCCCCTTAGAACCAATTGAGCATCGTTTAAACACCACAGCCTACCTGACTGTCGCTGATGACCGTGTTCATCAGCAAGCATTAGCTGGCATCACTGTGCTCTGATACCCATTGTTTCCAATGGCTTGCACTCTTCAAGAATGGTTTGCTGCCGCATTGAGCAAAGCACGTCTGGGTGACCAGCACCCAGTCTAATCTAAGATGGGTTACCGCTCTCCTGAGACCTTAAGCTGGACAAGCAATTAAGATGGAACCATTCTAGAACTTTAACTGCTGAACACAAAAGTCAACTTTTAGTGAAATCAATCTTCTCGTAGGGGGTAATAATGCAGTGTTTTAACAGAAACACAATGCAGAACTCAATGCTGGATTTTCTGGTAGTTCATTTTCAATGAAAGCAAGGATCTGGGTGCATTTTGGATTTGGCAGCTTTAGAATTAGCTTTACAAAATGAAATGTCATCACCCAAAGGCTAATACAACTCCAGCACTAATAAACAAGACTGGCTGACCAGCACACACTGGCACGCTTTACAAAACTTCCAGCCAGCTCTGCTCAGCCAAAGGAAATAACTCTGCCCACAGTTAGTTGTAAGGACATTTTGCAGCAGTTGGGGATCATTTTTTCTCGCTTTTTCTGTTGGAACAAAAACAGTTGTTTTCCAGTGCTTGAAAGATGAGGCCACGGCCCAACACACTACTTTACTTACACTCCAGTGTGCAGCATGTAAAACAGACCAACTTCTGTTTTACAAAAGACAAGTAAATCAGTAAACCAATCTCCAAACTCCCCAAAAAGGTAAGAGCCTGTGACTAGCCTTTTCTATTTAATGAGTCAAGAATTAAGTTATGAATCATAAACCAAGTCTGAGTAAACAAGAATCTAAATCCGTGCACAGGGGGACTTTACGATGTGAAATTTACAGTGTGTAATCCTGTTTTATTGTTGACATATACAAGGAAACTGCTTCACACTTGTTCCTGTTTAAGTGCCCAACTATAACTTTAACAAAAATGTAGAGTACCACATTTTATGATCTCTATGGCTGATTATTATTCCAAGGAAGTACTAACTCTCAGCAAGTTGACTTTTTTAATGTACTGACATGGTCTGAAAGCAGTGACAGCCTGTGGGCCATAAAATCAATATGAAAAGCTGCGGTACATGGCTCTCAAAATGTCTGGAAGTAATGTGAAGACTCATAATTCAAGTTAATGTGATAAAATGTGAAAAACTACTCACGAGGTTCATTAACAATAAGAATTTTTATAATTTTATTTGGGGTTTTACAAGGCTCTTTTTACTCGCCTTCCTTAAGAGTGTAGTGAATATTAAAACTAGCTTTTTCATCTCTGCTTCTTTATATCTAACATGAGCCTCATCTTCCTCTCACCACTCCCCTTACACCATCTTTCAGCCTCCTGTTTGGTCTTCTAACCTTTAATGCCTTGGCTCGTTTGCTTCGCCCACACCCTCCTCCTCCTCCTCCTCCAGTCCCTCTCTGCTGCCTCCGTTTCCTCTTCCCTCCCACCGCTCCCATTTTCCCATCTTCTGTTTCCTTTTTTTCATATCAATGCCTCTATCAGTCATCTCCTACCCTCTGCATTTTTTCTTCACCTTTGCTTTTTTGCTTCTTTTGTCTTCCCCTCCCATTATCTCCTCTTCACCCCTTCCGACTCCCCCTCCCCACCCTCAATTCATCAAGCTCCATATCGCTCCTTAAAGAATCACTGGGCTGCTAATCTTGATCCTCCTTTATAGGGGCTCATATTTGATTCCATTTCTATAATTGAACGGAGGTCTCTTCCCCTCAGGCTCACAGTTGACTGACAGATTTCCATTTTACTAGTGGTATTCAAAGAGGCACCTATGAAATGATTGGAAACCTGTACACACAGGAATCTGGGATTCCAGGAGGCAAACTGCCATTACCTAGAGTTCAGTGATGGGAATGTGACACACAAGGTATGAAAAATGCATGTGGGGGAATAATAGAGACAAAAAGAGAGTGTGCAAGTGGCAACCTGAGGGGCTGAAACCACTGCAGAAGTGCCAAACACCACAGCTCCTAGAGTGGCCAGTTGAAGCTGGCCCTAAATCAGTAATAAATGACAGCAAATGAAAATCACAATGCTTTTTCTTCTCCTCTGGTACATGCTCTGGTGTTTTTGCTGCCTGATGACACTGTAAGAAATGAAACCAAGCCTTGAGAACTGTTTTCCCAGCATTCCTTTAACTGCCTTTCCTCCCGTTCTTTAATTGCCTCTACCATTTTAATGGCCAACACTCCAGTTGAGAAGACAGTTTTCTGTCAATCAATAGCCATCCCCACTGTCCCTCTGTGCATCTATATAAGGTCACTTTATCGAGTTCTAACAGCAAACGAGGCAAAAACCAACCAAGAAAAATCCCTGGACGCAGGCCTGTAACTCAGTCCAAGTACAAATGACCAATTATTGCCCACTTCTATTGTACAAATGCTCTGCTGTAGTTAATGACAGCCCTGCATCTTAGAAGATTCCCCTTGTTCTTACATGCCAGCTAATAAGTCAGTTTTCCAAGCGCAGTAAGTACAGTAATTAGGGCTAGTTTTACTATTATACTTTTTGTATTATTTTTTTCCGACTTGCACATAAGTGGATGGATATCAACTGAACAGCTAAAACATTTAGGTTATAACATTTGCCTTTTTGTTCTTTTTTTCCTTTTTGTCCCTGCAAACAAAGTCGCCTTAAACCAGCAGAAATACTCTCCTTTTGTTCTTGTTTTTTGAGTTGATAGTCGATTGTAGCCGCTCTCCACATGCACATTCATTTTAATGACACGTGAGACACATCTGTGTCAGTTATACGCCAAGAAAGCAGCACTAAAGACAGAGTCAGCTTTTGGATGAAATGAAATTTGATTGAAATCCATCCATTCCTTGTTGAGATATTTCAGATTTCATAACCTCTAGGACTTTATAATGAGACACACACTGTTTGCATTGCCATCTCTAGAAGCTTTAGTCATGCACTGCAGTCACAGTACCAAACCCTAGCCTTTTTGCGAGTTATCACCGTTTCTCCACAGCAGTGATAGTAGCTAGTAAAAAGCAGATGTGTTGATTGCATCTCAGTTATGTATTGGAACATGGTGTCATTTTGTAGAAGAAAGAAGTCTAAAATAATCGCAGAGTTCCAAAGAGTTTTTGGAGTGGAAAAAATAAACCTCAGAGACAGAAAACTCCATTTAAACCCAGACTAGTGGATGTTTTTTGTTTAGGATGGCAGCACTGTGACAGCAGAATCCACCCACTTATAGTGAATGCTAAAAAAAGGTCTTCAAATTTGGGTTAACCATTAGAAATTTTAAAACGTTTTAGAGACTTGGGGAACTAATAATCCCTCCACCAAATTGGCAGTAGACAACCTAATTGCCTAACAAAAAGCAGATTGACATACTGGTCTAAACCTAATAATGTTTTTATGTTGGTGGCACTGTGGGACTTCAGGAAGCAGTGCTCAGTTTTTTTCCTGGCGTTTAATGCGTGCAAGTCTCAGTGGGAAACTGCTTTTCTCATGCAGAGGCATGCAGAGCCCTCACTGCGTAACAGCGGCGTTTTCCGTTTCCACTCACGTACACCGCTGGATGCGTGCACCATCGAGCTGAATACTGCCGGATTGATTCACCTGTCGCCTGAGCAAGTTTGACCCCCAGCGGCAGTCTCACAGCGACTCGGCTGGCGAGACTGTGCTCTCCCTCCACTCCCACCCTTACCTACAAACAGCCTCCGCCCGCTGTTCGTTCACAGGCCCGCGTTAGTTATTTCTCTTCACCGTTTGCACAGCAATATACTAGATTTATAGTTACAGCGGCAAAGCAAACTCACTGAGTGTGTTAACTTTATCTTCAAGGACATAGTGGCAACAAGGGACTGAAGAGTAATGATTCAACTGTGAAAGTGAATCTGACAAAAAAAAAAAAAGGTCACATTTCGCAGTGATAAGAGAGACTGTAGCTTGGTGACACTGACTGACAGAGAGAGGAATAAATGTGAACCATTAACGCTGACTGCTCCAAGGCTGAAGACACACACACACACACACACACACACAAATGTACAATTTGCTCCTCACTTGTCGAGTGTTAAGTTTAAGAAAAGGAGTCCATTGTTTGGGTGTGAAAGGTTCTTGTTTTAGCAGTTTAACTGAATCAAAAGTTCCCCCAACACAAACGACTGCATAGCCCCAGTTCTCTATTTTAACTGTTCCCTGATGTCTAAAATACTTCGCAGTTTTAACCCACTTTCTGACTCATTTACATACAAACCACATGAACTAACACCAAATACTAACTGTCATGTAACTACAATTCACAGGCGTCTGATCCTCCTCATCCATGAACTCTCACTGTTGAGAGTTCATGACCCAAGGATAGAGTGCCATAGAGTCGTGCAGAACAAGACCAAGAGCATTTCTTTCCAATTTTCACAGCAGACTAGAGACTCCTAACACTGCCAAACACAGCTGCTGTAGAGAAATGTAGTAGCCAATGCTGGCTAAAGTTGTTTCCAACAGTAACTTGTTAAATTAGTAGATAAGGAAGGGCTGTGAGCATCTGTGCATGCTGCCATCTCATTGTACATTCTGTGTAATGACAATAAAGGCATTCTATTCTATTCTATTCTAAATTTGATAAGTGCATTTAAAAGTAATGCATTTTATTACACTAGAAAAAAAACCCAATACCCTCTGTTACCAAAAATTAACAATAATTTATAAATGTTGGTTATATTTTCCAGAGGGTGCGTAGTCGACTGTACCTACAGTTATGACTACACTGACCTCATTGCATGCATACCAGTATGCATGAAATGGGTTCTTCCACCACAAAACCCACAGAAAGCTTGTGGATTTTTTTCTCTGAGCAACACCTTTAGAAGTTGAAAAGCTTATTTTGTAAGTAATACGAATGCTTCCATAATGCAGTGACTGCCCGCTCTGCCAGGTGGCTACTTGATCTCAGCATACAGTACAGTCTGTCATAACTTACATTGTGAACGCACTGGGGATTTCCTATGATCACAATAAAAGGATCGAAGCACTGCAGTAACATTTTGACAGTGTGGTATTTATTCTTTGAAAATGTAATGAACTAACTAACGGCATCATTAAACTGCAAAATGAATGTTCAGTATTACTTGTTACAACAAATACCAATCTAGAAATTCTAATTTCCTACTTTGTAATGTGTTACAACCAACACTGATGGCTGAAAAGCATAAAAATCACTCCCTTATTCATGAGGACTCATTCATTACTAACAATGTAGTTGGTAAATAGCAGTACTCAGTAGTGACCAGTAAATTGTGGTTTTGGAATTGTATATAAATAGTGCAGAAAACAGCCTGCATGAAGTGACAGTAAGCCGGCATGGATGACTCACACATAGAGTAGCTCTATGTGGGATCAAAATCACTGAAACATAATTCCTAAATTTTGTCAAAAAAGTATCTAGAACAGTGCCAGTGGTTATAATGTAATGAGTTAGAGGAGTTGTCATATTTTACCATTTAACTTACATGAGTCACTGCCGCTTCATGTAAGAGGGACTTTTTTTTCTGCACTTTGGTACTTTTCGTTTACCTTGACACAAGCTGAATGTCCCCAGACATGTTTGTCATGTTTTTCTTTTCTTTCTTTAACCTTTTCAATTTAGTTTAGTTTGATTTCCATTTTATGTTTTTTCATTTTTAAAGTTGTTGGGCATCTGGGCATTTGGCATGTTTTAAATGTAATACAACATCATAGTTGCAATTTGTGATGATGGAAAGAGGACCGTGTTTTCTTTTTAACGTTTCTTCATACTTGATTTTGTGAGATTGTCATTAATCTTTTGTTTTCCATTTCATGCATGTCATACTGTTCTGTTTAAATGGCTCAAGGCACATTATAGGTTCCCCCCACCCATCACCACCACCATCACCACCACTGCCTCCGTTTTTGCAGAATGGGAAATAACCTCCATGACTACATGACTTACTATAGACTGGAATTTTTCAGCTGTCACTAGGAGAGCATCTGTAGCTGAGCCATATTTTGTGAGTCTCATTTGACCTACTGTTGCATAATTTAAAAAAAATGAGCCACTGAAGAAAAACCATAAGCAGTTTATGCGGTGCTGTCATGATGAGCATATTAAATACATGGAAGTATGCAAATGATGAATAAAAAAATCTGCATGTTTTTAAAATAAGTCTCGAACCTTTTAAAATCTTAGGAGTCGAACAGTTTTTGCAGTCTTTGTTAGAGTTTAGTGTTCTCTCACCACAGTCTCAAATAAGTAAGTAAAGTTTATTTATTAAGCACTTTTCACACACGTGTAGTTACAAATCATTATAAAACAAAATAGAATAAAATTTTAAAAAAACTAGAGTGAATCATAAAAACGTGATAAAATACAGCTGACAAATTCTAAAAAATATAATAAACAAAGTACAATTAGTATTTACTGGGAACTTCAAAAAATATGAAATTCCTTTTAAAATACATTTCATCCTTATTTATGGTAAAGCATTTAGCAACAAGTGCCTATAGACATAAACATGGACCATACATAAAGTATAAGTCATAAGTCTATACTGTTTTTATTGTGTATACTTTATATACTGTCTATAGTTAACATAGTGTATACAGTTTTTTATTTGTATATCCTGTATTTGTATTTTCTATTTATTTTTATCTTTCTTGCTTATTGTGTTTGCTTATTGTGTTTATTGTATCTTATTGTGTCTCTGTACAATAGCTTGCCACTACTACATTGAAATTTCCCCATTGTGGGACAAATAAAGGGATTTATGTTCTATTCTATTCTAAGATTTGAGTGTTTTTTTTCTACCAACACAACATTTAGTTAATTAATAAATGCTATATTGACTTAATTATTGTGTCACTGTAATTACTTGCTAGATTAATGTTATGGTGTTAAGTAGTAACTTGCAGTTTTTATTTCTTTTCATTTAGTTTATGATCCATCCATAATGCCATAATGGGTTCATTGGAGACATACTGCGTATTCCCTCATTCACCATTTTGTTTTAGTCACTTTATGATGTACACGTAGTCATGGTTTTATGTTGATGAGATGAAATAGCATGTCATATAATAAATGGATACACAATTAATTATAGCAATATGGCTTCATGCAGATTGTTGATAGTTTAAGAAATAAAAAGTGACAGTTTTACAGTCTCATTTTCGATGATAATGATGATGAGATTGTGAATATTTGTTGGTATAGCGGCAGGTATAGTGGTCCTACTGGTTTCCCTTTGTCTCCCAGGGGAAAGTTTTTGGAGCAGATGGTTGCCTCAGTGTATGATTGTCAGCTAACAGTAGATGATCTTCTCAGCAAGGGGCCATCATGCTATAAATAGTTTGTCCTTGTAAAATGAAGAACAAGGTTTTATCAAAATGTAACAAAAGCTGTGACAATGCTTTTGATTACTGACCTGCAAAACCGGCTAGGATTGGTGGACATTTGTCATGAGGAGAGCATCTGCAGCTGAGCCGTGTTGATTAAGTGAGACATGATCTGGTCCCAGGGTGATATGAAGAGGCTGAAAGCCTCAGCTGTGTTCATGATTATGGAGATGGAGCCAGCACGTTCTTTCTGAAGTCAGTCGTAAGCATTTTCCTGTGCATGATTGATACCAGTATTAACACTTTCACACTACAATTAGTATGCAGACATTATTGCTTTGAACTTAATCAGCTACCTGAACTACCCATCTCCAAATGCAAAAGTAAAGTGTCTCACTTTGATCCCACGCTGTGCCTGTCACTCTGTGTTGTCTCAGTGGAGCAGATTTGAGTCTCAGTTTTGTTATTAGACTTGTAGACCTGTTCATATCGAGAGTGTTTGGGTCACTAGGTTAGAGGACAGGCTCCCCCAACACCTGGGGGACAGAGTTCATCACTCAGAGAACCATTAGGAAGCAGAAGTCTGGACAAGACCAAAGACAGACCTATCACTTCTGTGGGAGGTGATCACAGAGAACATGCATCTGCATTTGTCCAGAGGCCCGACTGTGAGCAAATGTGTGCTTTTAGGGAGGAAGAGGGCGGGCACTTGCACGAGCACAGATGCATTGTTGATTTTACAGAAGAATTGTTTTTTGAAGCGGGGGATTCATAGGTAGGGTTGATGAATGTGTTGATGGTGGCATTTTGATAGGGGTAATTTTGACCTGACAGGGCCCAGGCTCTCTCATGAATCAAAATGTGTCAGCCAGTCGCTGGAGATGGAGGGTCGCTCATTGTGCCTCTGACACCCGCGTGAGGGGCTGAGGCCGCTGGGGGTCAAGTGTGACACCTCATTAGGACGATGTTGATTTAGTGTGGCCACAGAGCAACAGACCTCCTCCCATGGGGTATGGAGAGGCGTGTGAGTGAGGGGGTGGGGAGCACCTCACACTGGACAGAGAATGGGGGCCGACTGCTCTTCATCCGCAAGGCTGTCCTTTGACAGCTTGCAAATCATGCACCTTGACCGAGCACCCCCCCCTCCCCATCCTTTATTTTCACCCCATCGCAGTTTTAAACATGCATTTCTTTGAATCACAAAAGAGCCACGCGTATTTTCAAAGGGATATAAAATGTGTATCTGTTTTCTTTGAAAGCTGGAGCTGTGTTCTGGTCAGTTTTCACCTCAGTGAACCCACCACCCCCTGGCAGAGCAATTCTGGACTTTCACCTTTGAACTTTTGATTTGAAGTTGTTTTCCATGATGTCAACATTGCTTCTGACAAGCTGCAGTTGTGCTCTCAGCTCAAGTGCAAACATGTCATTTTAAGGAATGAGTGCTTTAAGGTTTAAAAGCAGGCCCCCATCATGTGTTCTAAATTTGTACGTAATTGTTTTAAGTAGATGCTACTGAGATAGTATTTAAAAAATGTGCAGTGGTCTGACAAAGGTTCAGAAATGCTGATTCACTATGTGAAGTAACAGCTTGAGTGTTATATTTTACATCATGCTAAAAGTTCCTTTTTATTTCAGCAAACAAGAAGTTTCTTTTCTTTATCGGCGCACTGCCAGGCTATTTATCTGGTGGCTTATTTGGCACTAAGTACTGCATCATGATCAATGTTTATTGTTCCATGATCTATGGTAGAGCAAAAACAAAAAAATTAATTCGTTGCTGACAGATTAAGCAACTTGTGAAGACTGAATGTTTTAAGTCTAAACTTTGACCTTAAGTTGTAGTGCCCCCCTGTGGCCCATTTAAATTTGTTCATGTGCCGTTTTTGCAACTTCTGCCAGCTTACGCAATCTTTCCAAGACAGATCAGTTAAAAACCTTTACTTGATATGTCACAGCTTGTCATTGTGCGGTTTCCTCCTCTTCCTGCACCACACAAACCACATTAAATGACCCTTTTTTGCATGAATTCATCATGCATACCTAAATCTCAAATGATGGAAAGCACTGAAATAAATTATTGTATAATATTAGGAATAATAAATGAATATGTATTACTTCTTCAGTCATTTATTTGTTAATAAATAAAATACTTTAATTATGATCTCATGTTTTTGTTTATTACATTGAATAAATGCTGAATTATGCCCAGAAAAGCATTCAAATGTAAAGTAACATTGTCATGAATCACACCTTCTTCTATTCCTCTGTGTGTGAGAGATGTGGACACACACACACACACACACACACACACACACACACACACACACACACACACACACACACACACACACTTTTCTAATGTTAAATTTAATTCTGGCGATTTTGCTGTGCATATATATTGCACTCTCTCTATATACGCATACACTCCGTGTGTGTATGTGTGTGTTTGTGTGTGCACCTGGCATGAAAGCAATTTCAATGCTCCATTATTCTTTATTGCATTTCACTTCTTAAGCACACGCACACACACACACACACACACACACACACACACACACACACACACACACACACACACAAAAACACAAAAAACCCAACC
>VUQJ01012710.1:24404-35241 GCA_015108635.1 Andinoacara biseriatus
ATGTGGACATTTACCACATAAGCTGTCTTTGAGTTTTACTGAGTCCTGAGTGATGTCATCTTCTGATGGCTCTTCCCTGAGATAAAACAGATAGACAGGTAGGGTTTATGATCTTTTACTGGAATTTGAAAGCCATTCACTATCCTTTATTTATGCACAAACACAACAAACACACGGTGAAGAGAGCTCTCTGGCTGGCAGACTGTCAATATTTAAAAGCTGTTTATTTTAGGTGGGCAGCCAATAATTTTATATTGCATATAAGCCGTCTCACTCACAGATGACAGACGCCCTTCGGGTCTAACCAGTACCAAGATACAGTACATCATGCAGCAGTTACAGCTTGTCACATTATGCAGTATCACTTTAACTAGCCCACACAGGTGGCTAAGATGCATCATCAATCACTGAACGAGGCAAATAAATGTATGAACAGCAGCAAATATTTGGACCCTCAAGTGTTAAAATCTATGCATTTATTTAAACTTTTGTCCAATCAAGCTAAATGTGTGAGACAAGGCACTCTCTTAAATGGAGAGATGCACTGCAAAACAAAAAACCCCCAAAAACAACAACAAAAAGCAAGTTCTCATCTTTGCTTACCCACCTACACAGCACTACTTATATAACTAAAACAGAGCCTGTAACTCTGAAAAACCACAAAGGACAGTTCAGGCAAAGGTGTTGCACATTTTTAGTTGCATGTTAAGTAATGTTAACTTCTGCAAGTTGGTAAATAAGCAATGTAATTTTATCCAAAAACCAAACATTTCAAAGACAAAACTGGTTAGGAGTCTCACTTTCCCAAAAATGAAACTAAAGACTGTATCTGTATGTTTATTTTCCATGGCTCCACCTCTAAGACTGCCCCACTTTTCATACTTTCATTCCTTCTGGAAAGTACTTAAGAGTGGATATTTAGCATTTAGCTCATCTTAACAACTAATTTCCTAAGAGAATGCCTAAAGTGAATTTTTTGTTTTTTCCCCCTCCTATAGAGATATGCAGCATCATGTAGATGTGTAGTATGCTGCCTTTAGGCCACTTTATCGGGTGCTCGAGGACATTCACTTACACATTTATACTGTAAATCACAGAATCTCTGATTTGCTTCTCCACAAACACTTTCAAACAATTTCAGCTCACTAAAAAAACCCTCATTCTTTCTAACTGAAAAGCCTTCAGCATACAAAGATAATATTGTTGGAGTGAAGGACGTGTCTGTTTTCTAGTACCCATTGTTGCGGCAGTCGTCGATCCACTCCCTCATGACAGCGTGATACGTGTCCAAATCAATGGACACATCTTTGTGTTCTGGGTCCAGCATGTTGCAAAGTTCCTCCAACCCACTGTCCTCTGAGCTGCGACTGGTGGTGTGACGCAGATAGTCCACAATATGGGACACATACACTTTACCTAGGAGATGAGACCAAAACAAACTGGATCATTTTTAGATACATTTACCATATATTGCTGTTCAAAACCTTTTCTGATCAGACATTTGTGGACACTCTTCTACATTCTTGTTCAATTCAAGTTCTGATTTTTATTCTTTGCACAGTTGAACACCCCCAGACACACTGTGACAGATTGTGGTTATAGGTGTAGGCAGCAGAAGCAGTAACTATAGTGACTGAGACAGTTAAGTTTTTGGTAGTTGGTTTCACACATTTCTCAGTGCCGACTTCACTCAGTCTTCACACAGTAATCAGAATAAAAGTCTGTGCACCATTTTCTGAGGACAATCACCTGAAGAGACTGCAACCTTGTATTTAATCTGGCTCAGAGTTTAAAAAGAGAACATTTTCTTCAACAAGGGTTAGACAAACCTAAGGAAAAAAAAAACCTCCTCTCCATTTCTATTAATATGCTATCCATGCAGCACCGTGACTCACAGCAGAAAAGAATTTAAATGTCAGAAAACACAGAAGCTTCTATTAAAAAAAAAAAAAGAAGGAACATTTTCACATTCTGAGATGTGAGAGTGAATGAGCACAAGCAGGCGCAAGAGGAAGACACAGAAAGGACTGATACTGTGAAACTGTTTTAAGATGAGGAAATAACTTCTGCAGTCTCCATGAGAGACACACTATCAGACAACACTCAGCAAGTTAGAATTCATTGCTAGGTTTGTGCATCGAGCTAGTGGCTAATGCCTGACCAGCAATTGGCTCATGCGTGAGCACATGCAGCTGTACCTCTGCGCTGGGTGTCACAAGCATGGAAGATGGTGTCGAGCAGATTCTCTTCACAGATGAGACTGATTTCTGCCATATTCTCCTTCCTGTTTTCTGAGGCAACTGACGGCCCTGAAGGATCGTGAGTATGAAAAACACACCAAACACAGGGTGCATTTAATTGTGTAGCAAAGCAAGCACATGATACATTTTCCTGCAGGCACAGCACCAAGTGTGAGAGAGCATGAGGCCCAGACACGTTATCCATTACAGTCACAAAAGGCAAGTCCCTTCAGAGCTACAGCTAATATCCATTTCTTTTAATTGATAATCTAAAGTCTGGAATTTAAATAAAACTGTGTGAAAGCAAAATCTGAAAATCTTAGAGTTTCTGTCTGATTTAGTTTCAGTGTGGAACATCAAAGTCCAAAACTTAAATTGCAGTGACAGACTCTTCAGACCAGGACTTAAAGGAAAAATTTCCTGTAATCACTCCTCCTGTTCTTGCTAGACAGGAAAATCCAGGAAAAGAGAATGTGACAATACTGCAGTAAATAACATTACATGCTCTTAAGTACAAATTAAGAGTAGAAATCCTCCAAATTGTCGGTTATTTTAATCCACAATTCCCTTAAATGAAACCCTGTCTGTGAAGGCATAGACAGGGCATTGTGAAACAAAAACCCCTAACCTTTGGAGATGCCCTTTTGAGTAACACAGCCTGTTGCAGCCTCAGGACAACTTCCTGCACAAATAAAAAGCTTGCATGAGGTTTCCTGCAACTTTTTATGGTTACTTTGAAACTTAGGAAGTTACGGTGACTGATACCCATTCACAGGAATGGTAATGTACTGTAAATACTGTACTGATATACAGTTTAAAATGTGAAAACCTATGTTCAGAGATTTTAACATTTGTCCCACTATTTATCCAGCACAAGTGCAAACATGTGGAACACTATTATATCTGAAACAGTTTCTGAAGCCCTGAAGTAGTGGCTTTTAGGAAGCATGCCTTGCTGAGCTCATTTGTTTACTAACTGTACAGCTTTTCATTCAAACTTTTTACTGTGTTAAGTAAATAAAACTGCAGTTTGGAATTTCCGTGTTTCTCTAAGCATTTAGGGCAAAATTGTTAGGTTTGAAAGAAAGGTCCCATTCCATTAAGCAGCTCTTTTAGTCTCCGCTGTTTTCATCTTCTTGGTATTATTCAGTTCACCATGAACAAAAAACAAATACCATCAAGATGAAAATCTTCCACTTCATGAACCCAAACATTTTCAAGGATCTAGTGCCTGATGTATTAGTTAATTGTAACAGACACCGATATTATTTGTGTCAGTTTTACTGGTCAGTGAAACTACTTCTGCACCCTACCTCCATCTCCCATAGACAGTCTTTTCACAACCAGAGCTGGGTAGGGGAGCTCACGCTCAGCAGAGTTTGTAGTTTCTGCAGAACTGAAGTTGAGGTTGTAAGAGATGGTACTGCGACCTGGATTGAAGGTATGCGACAAAGGTGGGCTCCTGCTTGGTCTCTCACTCCCAGGCTGTGCTGACTGAGGTCCTCGTGTGAACGTAAAGTAAGGGGAGTCCTTCGACTGGCCCGTGGGTGTCGAACAGTACCTCTTCCATGTCTTAACTTGCCTTAACTCACTTCCATCAGCACATCGCCTCTCTCCCAAAGTACTAGTGATAGTGTATGTGACGTTGGTCGGTGTGGAGCGGTTGCATGTAGGAGTGGAAGGGGTGGACAGAAGGACAGACGAATGTTGGGAAGCCACAGAGCTCGGCATCCCCATCCCTCTCGCCTTCTCCTTCTCCCGCTCCCTGTCGTCACTGTGGAAGGTCCCTTTCTTCAGGATGGCTTCCAAGTTGTGCCTAAGGCCACACTGAGGGCTGTCGTAGCTGCTGGAGGAGAGTTTGGGAATCTGGAAGGGTGAATTGGGCTCTCGGTCACCGCGCCACTGAATTGTCTGCAGTTTGCGGCAGATGCTGTCCACGGGATTGTGACGGCGCGAAGGCTGAGGTGTGCAATAGTCCATGCTGCTGATGGCAAGGCTGTAATGTTGGTTCCCTAGCTAGAGGAGAGGCTGAAGTCTGAAATAAGAAAATATTGTCTTGATAAAAATGAAACAAAAAAGAACCTAGCAATGCAAAACACAGAGTGCCACAGTTATTCAGCTGGGAAACTACAAACAAAGCATAACACCATGAAGCACCGGATAAATAGCTTATTCAGTGTGTATATGACTGTTTATCTTTGGCTGGACTAACTCCAAGGTTAGAAGCAGATAATGAGCAAATAGAACTGCAGTGAAAGTGTCAGATAAGAAGGTCTGGGAATTTTTATTTAATTAAATTACTTTTTTTTTTTTTTTGGAACCAGCCAAATATGAAAGACGAGGTCATGTCACCCAATGCCAAAGTTTTTTTCTTCGAAGGTTTAGTGTTAAAACTGGTCACTAAGAAGAGTGGCAGGAAGATGGCTTTTGAGGAGGAGGAAGTAAAATCTCACTAAACACCTAAAGAGCTTAATAAGGGCCCAAAATATAACAGGGCAGTATACTGAAGTTATTGTATGTCAACCTCCCTGCAAAGGTGTAAAACTGCAGCTTCTTATAGCGCCGATAAATTAAAAAAAAAAATGCGTTCAAATTCATTACGTCGCCCACTGAGGTGCACAGGTGTGGGTACGAGCCAATTAATTCAAGTTAGCTTCAGAATTTTTTTTTTTTTTGGATTTATTTACACAACAGCTTTTTTTTTCCAGCATATCTCGCTTTATTTAATACCGCCCGCTGCATTTAAATTGGGCGTCCCAATCAATTTAATTACAGTGCATTTATAGAATAAGCAACTCATTATACACATATATACATGAAACATAAATACTTTGAAGAGAAACTAGCTGCACTACAGCAACGTTTAAAGTCAAGCGTGTACATGCAAACCTCTGACTCCTAGTTTAAAAATAATGCTCCTTGTTCATTATTCATATATATTCAGATATTTGTTACCTTTTTAATCTTGTATGAGCAAAAATCCGCAACAAAATGTTTGGCCAACTGTCCAGACGCACAAGAGGAGCACGCGCACAGGTAGCTGGAAGCGAAAGCAGCGCTCGAGGCAGAAGGAGTTAAAACGTCAGTGGGTGTTTCTGACTGTAAAAATGAGTCAGCACCCCCTCCTTGTGGCTTCCACGGGGTACAGCACTCAGTTTAACAGGCTAACGGGACTTCACAGTCATGACTTTTTCTTCTTATAAATATTACTGCTCATAACCACAGTTACACTCCGCACACTGTTTTTAAGTGTTCCAACAAGCCCACAGACACCGTCCCACAGTCTTATTTGCATTACCTATACAATAAAACAGAACCGCTGAAATAAATAGAATAGCAGCAATAAAATAACAAAATAGGCTAATTTACTACCCATACCAGCATAAAGGGGAAACACAAAGACGCTAATTTGATTTTTGGTATCACACACAGTAATGGGACAGGTTTCAACTCGAGAGATTAATAGTAAGCGGTTTAGGAAGTACAACTTGGAGGTGTAGGGCCGGCTTCATTGCCACCACAGCGCCCTCGAGTCTGACGTCTCTTCTCTGAAGGTAATGTATCACTATAAACACAGTTAAATGTCAGTGACCAAGGTTGTCCTTTAATCTGGTAGTAAGTATATACTTAGATTCTATATCACAGCAGCCAAATTAGTGGTAAATTTAATTCCTGTGATGCCATCTATTACCCAAAATGAGAGAAATAGAAAAGTTGCAGTGATACTATATTCTTATATAAAGTACATTTTTAATAGGAATAAGTTTGTAGTAAATTATACATAAAAATCAGCCAGTTTAATTATTAATGTGAAAGGGAGTTTATAGCAGCTTCTACTGGATAGTTAACACAGTTCACAGGTTACATTCCTCTCCAAGTTCCTTGTACAGTGCAAACTCATCTGTGTGGTGTTGAAAATCTGTTTAGATTTCTGCCATTGTTTTCAGGGAAGCAGCTGCGACCTAGCCACCATCCCCAATGGCTGACAACAGTATTCAGAGCTTCAAGGTAATGAAACAAATGCATGTGTCTGAATGCCATCAGTGACTTAAGCACACCTACCCTCAGTAGCAGCTCCAGGTGTAACATCTTGACAATTCCCCTGCTTCTCCACACTTAAAAATCTCACCCCCGTTACCCCACAGAGTAGATATTCCAGCTTTTCTTCATGTTGCCAAGAGAGGCACTGAAAAGGCCTTGAGAGTCAGTCATCAACCGGTGTTCCTATTGTGACAACAAACACTTGAAAACTAATCCCAGCAAATCCCAGCACCTGAAGAAGTCCACTTGCTGTCAGCCCGAGTAAGCCTTTTCCTTTGTCCATGTTGCTGCCATTTTTGGAGGTGGGAGAAAGGGGAGGGGAGGGGAGGGGGATGCATGCACTCTGGTTCTTGTCCTCCCTCTTTCTCAAGTGCACCCTGTTCAGCAGAATCCACTTTTCCAGCTCACGCTAAGTAGCTGGAGCTTTGCTTGTTTTCTGACCCTGACCGCCTGAGCAGTAGATAGCAGGCTCAGGTAGAGATTAGGCTGGACATGTGCAGACGCATGCAGCGACACAGACACACAAGGATGAATACTGGCTCAGGCTTGGAGACGTGTGCCAACTTTCGCTGCCATTGAAAGACATCGAAAGGTGGATTTCTGGGCAGTTTGTCCTATAGCACATTTGGTACATGAGCCACGCTTTGGTGGAGCGTCATCTTGTGCTCTTTCTTTCCTTCCTTTGCAGCTTTCTTACACACCAAAGACACTCTGTTACATTCATATTTATAGCCACTTAATCCCAGCCAAACACTGGCTGGATGCAGGTAACAGTGAAGAAGGATTATGGTTCATTCTGAGGACAGAGCGCTCTATCACATTCTAAAACTACCACTGTGCTGCTGCTGCTTATGTAAAGATGTTGGATACAGAAGCGGATAGTTTGTGTGTCTGCAGCGAAGACGTACACAAACCGTAGCAAAGAAGATCACATTTATTTATTTATGTACCTTTTCGAATAACTGAAAAACAGAGGCAGAGTAACTGCGCTTCTTTACTCAATCAGCGCTTGTACCGTCACTCATCAGTCACCACCGGAAGTCTAAGCTGGGATTATGGTGCAAGCAAGCGTCAGCACCAGAAGGGAGTGGATAAAGGGCCAATCTAATCCTAGCCAATTCTAACTCATAACTGACTGCTGGCCAGCAAGAAGTATCTCATCAAAAGAAGGATCACATTATTACGCCTCGGTGAACAGCAGGAAAGAACAGCACTCCCAACTGTCCTTTTCTCACATAGTTCTTGATAAATCTTTCACATCTCTCTCAATCTGCTGTCACTGTACCACCGCAGAGGTAGCTCGGACTCAGAGACTGGATGACTCATGTTCAAGGCTTCAGTGCTATTTTGATGCTGTTTGTATTTAACGTTGACATTTGACCTCTGCGTGGTCTGGTTGAGATAGACAGCTTCCAGGGAGACAAGTATCGCTCTGCTTTTGAATGCAGGTCTTTTCTGTGTATTCCAGTCCCACTGATTTAGTTATAAAGCCACATCACTGGAGGTGAACCGTGTCACATGTCCAGTCCTTGAATTACCTTGTCACATTGTTTATGTTAGAGCAGCCTCTGCTGGCCAAACATAGAGAAATATGGAGTAACCTGGCAGTATCGTCTAACATTAAAATGAAATTTTGTGTCATTTCACCCCTCACAGCTCTATCCAGAGACATCTGAAGGGATGGGGTGAGTCTGATGCAGTGGATCTCAGAGAAATTGAATGTCTGTTACAGAGACAACTATAAATGCTTTTCAGTGCAGTGCACCGATATTGGAGGAGCACCATCTGTTACAGGCAGGGTCACAAAGGTCTTCCTCAAAACTAAAACATGGCAAGATGCAAAGTGGATGTGCAGCTGTGTGCTGGATAATGCATCATGTGTTGTTGTGTATCATATTACATGCATGACACAAGGAGTAAGTTATTTTTTATTATGTAACATGTAGTTTATGCAGCATGTAACGATAAACTGAGTAACAGTAAATCAGAGGTAGCTGAAGGGGAAGATGACATGAAAATTGATAAGGAGGACTTTTTTCTCATTAGTTAATGAGTTGGTGTTTGCTTTGCTTTGTTCTGTTCTGTGTTGTTGACCAGGCAGCTGACCTGGTTGTCCAGCTGTCCCCTGCTCTAAAAACCAAGCCACATGTGGCTGACTTCGGGACTGTCTTCACCGACCATATGCTGACTGTAGAGTGGAGCGTGACTGAGGGCTGGCAAGCCCCACTCATCCGGCCCTTTGCAAACCTTTCTCTTCACCCAGCCTGTTCGTCACTACACTACGGCATTCAGGTGCACTAAACAGCTTCATATTTTCATTTTTGGACTCTACTAGAGTAGCTTTGCATAATTCATGTTTCAAATGTGAAAGAGCTGTTTTAATTTGGTATTGAGTGAAGACAAAATTGATAAAATCCTGATTAACGGACTCTTCTACATCACTAAACGCATATACCAACAAGAGTACGACAACAGCACACTGAGTTTTGTGGAATAAACAGTTAAAGCTGTACTACAGTATGATTAATGCATACAAAATAAAGCTGGTGGCATTCAGTTTATTTTAATTCAGGGTTAAAAATGTAGTATTTTCAATATTCTCTCTGTTCTCATTAGCTGTTTGAAGGCTTCAAGGTGTACCGTGGTGATGACAGCCGATTCCGTCTCTTCAGACCGATGCTCAACATGAGCCGCAACTCTGCTAAGCCGCAACTCTGCTAAGAGAGCTTGTCTGCCTGTAAGGTGCAATGCCTTAATGTGGGGATAAATGCATGAATGGGCTTGTGACAGACAATGATGAATAAATTGCTGCTATCGCCCTCTGTATTTTGTTGTCTTCCTCCTCCAGGCCTTTGATCAGACAGAGTTGCTGGAGTGTATCAGGAGGCTGGTAGAGATTGACCAGGACTGGGTTCCTCATTCAGACGCAGCCAGTCTGTACATAAGACCGACATTTATTAGCACTGAGGTGAGGAGGATGCTGAGGTTCTTGCGGAGGTGACAGGTTTCTAAAACGCTGAATCATTCACATTTTTTTCACGTGTTCATGGCAGCCTTCTCTGGGTGTAAAGAGGCCTGGCCGTGCCTTGCTGTATGTGATCTTGTGTCAAGCTGGCTCTTACTTCAACTCCGAGGCAGATGCCATCTCCCTGTGGGCTGACTCAAAATACACACGGGCCTGGAAAGGAGGAACTGGAGACTGCAAGATGGGAGGGTGGGTAGACACACACTGTATGCAAGATTGTTTTCACTTCCTTTTACAGGTGTACTTAATGATGCAGTTGTTACTTTGCATTTCCACAGGAACTATGGAGGCAGCCTGTTTGCCCAGTATGAAGCAATGGATTATGGGTGTCAGCAGGTGCTCTGGCTACATGGAGAGGACCATCAAATTACTGAGGCAGGAACTATGAATATTTTCCTGCACTGGATCAATGAGGATGGAGGTTGGTCAGTTGCAGAGACTGTAAATGAATGATGACAAAGCTACTGTGTGGGGCGCAGTGGGTAGGCGCTCACCTTGCAACCGGAGGGTCGCTGGTTTGAGTCCCCGTCTGAGCGCATGCTGTCATTGTGTCCCTGGGCGCTATATAAGTCTGAGGCATTGTTGTTATTATTATTACTTTCAGGTAATCCCATACTGGGTGGCTCCATATGTTTGATTTGGAAGATTTTTTTGTTGTTGCTACATTAGTCACCACCTGCTTGTCATTAGAAAAAAATGCAGGTTTAAGGCACTTTTCAAACTGTATGTGAATGATGGACCTCTGAAAAGTACCTTAAACCTGCATTCTTTCCAATGACCAGCAGGGGGTGACTTTTCTGGTCACAAAAAGAAGTTAAAGCTCTATAGATGGCTAGTAGAAAATTACACTGCTTCTCACTTGGTTCATCACTGCAGTAAACACTTTTTCTGATGAGTTTTGGTCTTTTTTGCAAGTTTTAAGGCTTCTTTACTATGGTGTTCATTTTGGAATTTTTTGTACAGTGGCATTAATAGGAAGTGCAATTACTCTCAGCAGATTGGCTCTGACTTGAGGCTTAAAAAAAAGGTTTTACATCAAGGGGCATAACGTTATTGTTAGTATACAGTCTATCAATAACTATAATGAAAAAATATTGCAAAAAAAAAAAAACACAAAACAACTTATTATTACATCAAATAATGTTTTTTCTAATAGAGGAGGAACTTGCAACTCCACCTCTGGATGGCATCATTCTCCCTGGCATTACACGACGGAGTATCCTAGAGCTAACCAGGAAATGGGTAAGAATGGCACACCACAGACAGTCCACATGTTCAAGTTTTGTGTATACAATACAAAATTAAGTTGCTGTATTATTCGGTAACCACATGTGGCTGGACAAGCACACTCATTTTTAATAATAGCGATGCATCAGCTGCTAATGACAAATGTCAAAGGTTACCCTGCACGAATGCATTTTCTAAACATCTCTGTTCTCTTTATTCAGGGTGAGTTTAAAGTGACAGAGCGCTACCTCACCATGGGCCAGGTGAGCTCTGCTCTCAAACAGCAGCAGGTCAAAGAGATGTT
>VUQJ01012710.1:35526-46615 GCA_015108635.1 Andinoacara biseriatus
CCACAGTTGTGGACAGCTAAAGGTGTCCACATAAAGGGATGGACATGGTCAGCAACAATATTTGGGTAGGCTGTGGCACTTAAATGATGCTCAGCTGGTACTAAGGAGCCCAGAGTGTACCAAAAAATATCCCCCACCCCAAATACACCCAAAACCAGCCTAAACCATCAAAGACAGGATGGTGCCATGCTTTCATGTTGTTTACACCAAATTCTGACCCCACCATCCGAATCAAGACTTGTCGGACCAGGCAATGTTTTTCCAGTCTTCATTCGATTTTGGTGAGCTTGTGTGAATTGTAGCCTCAGTTTCCTATTCTTAGTTGACAGCAGTGGCAGCCGGTGTGGTCTTCTGCTGCGGTAGCCCATCTGCTTCAAGGTTTAACATGTCATGCATTCAGAGACGCGCTCCTGCATATCTTGGTTATAACAACTAGTTATTTGAGTTACTGTTACCTCCCAGCATCTTAAAGCAGTTGGACCATTATTCTCTGGCCTCTGACATCAAGGTATTTTCACCCAGAAAACTTTTCTCTTTTTCAGACCACTCTCTGTAAACCTGAGAGATGGTTGTGTGGGATCAGCAGTTTCTGAAAGACTCCACCAGCCTATCTGGCACCAACAGCCACACCACATTCACGTAAATTACCTTTCTTCTCCATTCTGATGCTCAGATTGAACTTCAGCAGTTCATCCTGAGGATGAGCTGTTGAACAGGTGTACCTAAAAAAGTGGCTAGTGAGTATATACAGTATTACGTCACTTTACAAAAAGTTTGCCATGTCATCTTCTGCTTGATCATAGCTTAAGAAATATGGATTTTGTGATTACATCTCACTTTAATTGCATTTATATAAAAAAATCCTGTTCCATATATTATTTGATTAATGTTTTCATATGAAAATAGTGCACTTTAATACTTTTAGTGATCGCTTTGATTAATGAGGTTCATGGTATCTTGTGACCAGAACCCTGTGGCCTCTTGTTTTAACTCCCTCTGCTTACTTAATATTCACCTTGTTCTCATAACTTATTTTACAACAAGTCGATTTGCAGAGACAAATTATTAAAATTGTGTGTTTTAGGACTTGCGTATCCCCTGCCCGTCGAAGCTGACTTCACGGCTCACAGTGGAACTCACAGATATACAGGTAGGTGGATGCACACACATAAACATGCACCGGCTTCCCACAGATGTTTGCCCAAGCTCATGAACAGCTGATTGAACCTTTGTGATCTTTACACTCTTTTTACCCTGAGGATTCTGCTGTTATGTATTAATAAATTACTTTGAATGCAGACTAATGAGAAACACTCTAACTTGAACGGTATCCTACAAAATAAAAGAGCAGGAGCTGGCTCTACTGGGCTAAACGAGGGTGCTGTTGTAATTTGTCAAAGGTCTGGCTTGTTAGTATTCACTTTTGGTAAGCAACAAGTAAGAGGTTTGCTGGGAAAAAAGGCAAATAAGGGGAATTTTTTTTATTAAATTAAATGATTAATGTGGCAGATGAAAGGCAAGACCTATTAAAAACAAATATTCCCTCCAAATATTCACTTATCTTGCATCTCCATAATTACATTACAGGACTGTTATCTGAGTGGTTATTATGTAAGTCATTGAGATAAAACTATTAAGCTGTTATTTTTTTGAACAAACCCCCGTTGGTCGTTATTTAACATACACCCACCGATTCCATTATTTCCCTGTAAGTACATAATAAGTGAAATATCTCATTAGGTGATGAGTAACGACTTGGTAATATTGTACATGGCCTACAATCATGTCACATTTAAAGTCTACTCAGCACTGCAGGTTTAAAGAGATTCATAATATGCTTTGCTGAAGGCTAGATTTGTGCTAATGAGGTTGTTGTGTATTGCTGTCTTTCTGTTATTGTGTTGCGCTGTGAGCCTATTAGTAGAGATATGAGCCTGAGTGTGATCCTTTCTCGCGATCTCTGTTTGTTCTCAGGATGGTGCACTTTGTCCTCAAAGATCCTTTTCAACTGAAATTTACCTGTGCGTGGTTGGCAGATGACCTCTAAGTCCTGTTATACAAAGAAACTGACTTTCATATGTTTAGCATCAAAGCTAATATCCATAAGGAATGTTGCACAGCTTAAGGCCTAACTAGGCCTAAAACCTGCAGCAGATCATCTGCCTCCATTCTACCCCATCTTCCTCTAATGTCACACCAACCCTGCAAGTCCTCATTCACTACATCCATGAACTTCCTCTGTGGTCTTCCTCTTTTCCTCCTGCCTGGCAGCTCCATATTCAACAAACCCACTGTCCCTCCTCTGCCATGTCCAAACTCTGGACATGCCTTCTGTCTTTTTGTCAGTGCCACCATCTCAAAACCACACATCATAGCAGGTCTCACTACCTTCCCTCACTCCACCTTACCTGCACTCTCTTCTTCACTTCTCTTGTTCACTATCCATTACATTGGATAACTAGACCTAAAAAAAAAGCCTTTAAAACTAAGTCAAAATAATGTGTAGCACAGTTGAATTTCATCTAAGTAGATGGGCTGTGATCTTTAAATTGATCAATTAATCTATGAATAGGCTTTTGAACAAATTGTATTTGCCAATTTCATACTCACAAGGTAAAAGAAACAGGGAGGCACGTAGCAAATTAAATAATAATGAGTTTCAATGGAGAAAAAAATATCAATTAATGCACTCTGCAGGCATGTAGCAGGATGAGTCTAATAAAGGTCCAGGCTAAATATTTATAACAGAGGAAAATCAATGATCGAAATGGGTCATAATTAATGAGAGCAAACCACGAGGGAACCAACAACTCCAAGACACAAGCAGGCCCACAGGTGGAGGGTAAGGAAATGCGGGAATCAGAGGTGGAAACAAGGCAAAAACAGGAAGTAGAATCCAATTAAACCAAAACTACCAAAGAGACACCAAAGAGTGAAAAAAGAGAAAAGGTTAACGCAAAAGGCTTTTCTCATTTATCTGATTTTTTTCCCTCCTCATCTCCTCTGTCCTCCATCCTCCTCCCTGTGACCTGGAAACCAATCTCAGTGCACAGTGCAGAAAGGACGTCTCAGTTTTTAAAATGCATCTGGAGGACAGAAGACAGAGGAGAGAGGGCAGCAGGAGGAGCTATAAGACCAGTGAAAACTGTCTTGTTCACATGCCTGTACAGTACAAACCATCGAGTCCTCTTCATTCATGAGCTGTTTCACTTATTTAAGACAATCAAAGGTGTGATCACACATTCTGCCCTTCACTGATTGTGTTTGTGTGATCATACAAAGGATAATATCTCATCACAATGTGCCATGTTGTACATTTAATTAAAAGTAGCCTTAAATGTGAAATATGTCCACAAAATTCATAATGCAGTTTTGTCCCACATCATATTTAACTGACAGGGCTCCTCATGTCTCGTCCTCATCTCCTCCATTCACGTCTCTGGTGGGAGGTTCTCTCCACGTGCAGGATATGATACCACGGGAGGCATCTTCATAAAGTTCAGTGACTTCAATTATAAAAATCAAAAACCTTGCCTGATTTAAATTTGGACGATCTCCCCGTCAGGATCATCTTTTTGTGCAGTGTGGCTGCTATTTTTAGATCCTTACCTGGAAGTCCTCTGTTGTCTTTTTTGCACTTGTACCCCCACAGTGCTCACTAGATCTTCAAAACAGCAATGTTTCAGCTTGACTTTCGAGGATGATGATCAAAATCTGTGGGGCAGGTGGTGAGCAACAAATGTGTTTTTGAGGCAAAAATGATGTGCTCCTGGTCGTGCTCCTCACCTGGCCAACTGTTGGACTATGAAACTGAAAACCTCTGGGTCGCAGCCATGGACTCATCTCTGTCAAATACTGTATGTAGGACCTCTTTTTTTTTCCATTTGTACAATATTGCTAAAATTAGAAACATCCTTTCTCGGTTTGATGCTGAAAAATTCAATTCAATTCAGTTCAATTCAATTTTATTTATACAGCGCCAATTCACAACAAACAGTCGCCTCAAGGCGCTTTGTATTGTAAGGTAAAGTTAAAGACCCAACAATACTGCAGAGAAAACCCAACAGTCAAACGACCCCCTATGAGCAAGCACTTAAAAACTAAATCATGCATTTATAACTTCTCGACTGGACTACTGTAATTCATGATTATCAGCCTGTCCTAAAAGCTGAAACGCCTTCAGCTGATCCAAAATGTTGCAGCTAGAGTACTGACAGGGACTAGAAGGAGAGCATCTTTCTCCCATATTGGCTTCTCTTCATTGGCTCCCTGTTAAATCCACTTCTTCTCATATACAAGGTCTTGAATAATCAGGCCCCATCTTATCTTAAAGACCTTGTAGTACTTTATCACCCCAGTAGAGCATTTCACTCTCAAACTGCTGGATTACTTGTGGTTCCAGGATAGTTAAGAGCAGCCTGGTTCTGCTAGAGGTTTCTTCCTGTTAAAAGGGAGTTTTTCCTTCCCACTGTCGCTAATTGCTTGCTCACAGGGGGCCATTTTGATTGATTGGTTTTCTCTGTATTATTGTAGGGTCTTTATCTTAAAACATAAAACACCTTGAGGCGACTGTTTGCTGTAACTTGGCGCCTTATAAATAAAATTGAATTCAATTGTCACGACCAGCGATGAAATCCCGTAGTGCACAGTGCAGTCATCAGAATGAGACTTCCAATAAACAAACTAAAAGTAGCAGCCACTCTGGAAGCTGTCTGGACATGTGTGGGAGTCAGGTGAGAGTTTCTGATTTTTAAAGGCCACATCCTTCGATGTTCTAACATTCTTGGAGAAAAACTGAAGGACTTTGCAACACGTTCAAAGCAGAATCAATTAATTTGACTAGATTTGCATTGGTGGTCTCATTACTGTGTTACAGTCTTATAAAGATATTAGGTCTTCTTGATCTCCTAAATGTCCTCTAAACACGTTGATTAGTTTTTGCTGCTTATCTCTTCAACTAGCCTTTTCTGTTGCTTGGTCTCTGTCTTCCTCTCTTTACTTTCGCTGCTCTCTGTGTGTTTTTGTTTTTATTTGCAAGTCTGCGGCAGTCAATTAGCATATCTACTCTCTCCATCATCCGGACCTTGTAAGTGATATGTGCGATGAATGCATTGCCTCCATATTTATATGTGATAACATCCTCCTTCGTCAACAGAGAGTAGAGGCAGTCGCTGGCTTAATGGAGAGTTGCAGATAGGGGCAAGACAAACTCCTGAATTCTCTCATTAAGCTTGTTGTAATTGCACAAACCCAATTATTGCCTCAGCCTTTTGTGATCTTCAAAGCCAAGATGCTGCAAATGAAGCCTCGAACAAGTGCGAGAGGCGGAGGAAGAAGATTTGGGGGGAGGTGGGCGAGGGGTGGTGATGGTGGTGGCAGCAGAGCTTAATGAACAATAAAATCGACAAAACGCTGGAAAACGCTGCACTCCTTCCGCAGCGCTGTTAAATCTGTTGACATTTCATTTGGAGGGAAGCAGCGCAGTGTTAGCCCCCCACACACGCTCTTCCTCCTGCCCCTCTTGAAGACAACATTGTGCAACAAACAAACGAGTGGTCTGAGGCAGCAGATGAAAGATGGGTTTACTAAGTCGCCCTGCTGTTCCCCTTTCAAGTTAATTAGAAATCACATTCTTTTGTTTCCCCTTCGCAGGCGTTTATTTACTTTCTCACTTCGACCATTAGAACAAATTTGCAACATGAGACACAAATAATTGGATTTGTCTCCGCGGCTGTCACGGATTGGGGAACATTTTGTTTTGATTTTTTATTATAGTTCCTTTCTCTCTGTTGTGCTGTGTTCTGTTGGCGGCTGAGTTTGCAGATTTGCTTACGGATATTTGAGTTCATTTCTTGATTTGTGTTGTGCTCGCAATTAGGCAGAGGGAGGCGAGAGAAGTTTAGTGCTTAGTGGTTTCTTCTGTTCGGGCCTCAGAGAACCGAAGATTTTCCGTGTAACCTTTTCATTACCTTTATTGTCTTGCAGTACGGCCGCACACCTAGCGACTGGACCTTCATGGTGCAGCAGTGTTGAGGGAGCCTGGACTTACCTGTTGGTGCACGGACAGACATGGGTCAGTACAGCGTAACAAAGACACTCTGAAGCAATGTAAAATATGCACAAGATTTGGAATCTAATTGCAAGTTAAGTGAAAACTTTACCTCCTTTAACACTCAAAATAAAGACAAACACACAACTGTCCAACTGAATGAATAAAGTAGGTTAATGTCTTATGCAATACTGCACAATAACTTACAATATCCCCGCCACGAGGACTTGCTTTGTTACTTCTTGCCAACATCCCAGCTGTAGCTTTGATACAACATGCAAGACATCAGAGTTTCACAAAACTACATAAGAATTGCAAAGCAGCTGTTAAATGGTTTGATCTTGTGGTTATGATATGAAAAAGTAAATTTAATTGAATTTCTGTGAAGGATTGTTACATTATAAAGTACACTGTAAGTATTTGCTCGTCTGCCTTGAGTAACATCCCATGGGGTTTGCAGCTATAACAGCTTCAACTCTTCTGGGAAGGCTTTCCACAAGGTTTAGGAGTGTTTAAGGGGAATTTTTGACCATTCTTCCAGAAGCACATTTATGAGGTCAGACACTGATGATGGATGAGAAGGCCTGGCTCACAGTCTCCGCTCTAATTCATCCCAAATGTGTTCTGTCAGGTTGAGGTCAGGACTCTGTGCAGGCCAGTCAAGTTCTTCAGCACCAAACTCAAGTTCTTCAGCTCATCCATGTCTTTATGGAGCTGCTTTGTGCACTGGTGTGCAGTCATGTTGGAGCAGGAAGCGGCCGTCCCCAAACTGTTCCTACAAAGTTGGGAGCATGAAATTGTCCAAAATGTCTTTGTATGCTGAAGCATTAAGAGTTCCTTTCACTGGAACTAAGAGGCCGAGCGCAACTCCTGAAAAACACCCCACACCATAATCCCCCCTTTACACTTGAATCAACGCACTCAGACAAGTACCGCTCTCCTGGCAAGCACCAAACCCAGACTCGTCCATTTAACTGCACGACAGAGAAACACTCTAGAGTCTAGCCATGGAAACCCAGTCCATGAAGCTCTCTGTGCACTGTTCTTGAGCTAATCTGGAGACCACATGAAGTTTGGAGGTCTGTAGTAATTGACTCTGCAAAAAGTTGGTGACCTCTACGCACTATGCGCGACTGACCCCACTGTGAGTTGCTGTCGTTCCCAATCACTTCCATTTTGTTATAATAACACTGACTGTGGAATATTTCACGACTGGACTTGTTGCACAGGTGGCATCCTGTCACGGTAACACGCTGGATTTCTCTGAGCTCCTGAGAGCGACCCATTCTTTCATTAATGTTTGTAGAAGCAGTTTGCATGCCTAGGTGCTTGATTTTAACACCTGTGGTCACGGAACTTATTGAAACGCCTGAAATCAATAATTTGGATCTGTGACTGAATACTTTGGCAATATAATGTATAAGGCAACTGCCTCACAACCACCATTCACTGGGGTAAAAACGTGTATTCCCTGACTGGTTGGTGAGTGGTTGCTGGACATTTGCTTGGTGAAAAGGGATAAAGTGCTGCACCAAAACATTCCCTTACAATTGCTTTGGTTGCTAGCAGATTGGCATAGTCACCCATGGTTTGCATGCCAGCAAATTAGAAGAAAGCTACATTTGAATCATAGAATTTGTCCCCAAATATAAATTGAGATCTTGCCCATAACTAGCTCACTATGAGTGTGACTCTTACAATCAATAAGCAGTGATTAGGAGATTATTAAGGGCAAACTCAGCTAAAGTCCTAGAAAACATAGAATAGGGCTAGGAAGAATAAGCAAATAATGATAATAAATGTTGACTAATGTGGAATAAAGGGCAAATAAGCTACAAATGTGCATACCTATAAGCCACGAGTTAATGGTGAATATATGTAGCTGACGGTAAAGCGTTATCAAAATGAGATATAATATGTTAATTTCTGAGTTTTAGATGTGCTGGCTGGCAGCAAACTGGCTGCTGTCTCCTAGTTCTTAATCTAACATGCGAAATGTATCAGTCTTCCTTTCTAACGCTCACAGTGAAAGCGCCTAACACATAGCTGTATTCACAGATTCTCTATGGGGTCTCACCATGTATCAAGAAATGTTATTTCTTTCTTTTATTTTGCGCGTCTAATAAATGTACTGAGCTCTTTCTTGCTCTGTTGCTTCAGCAGATGTGTAGAAAGCATATGAGGTGTAAGAAGAAGTATGTGATCCCACATGCATCTCACCTATGTACTTTCAATATGGGGAAGATGCTGCATTCAACAGGCCTTGTCTCTACAAAGAATGTCCTTTTGAATGAAATATATGATACTCTGTATGTGCTGGAAATGATTTCTTCTTTTTTACTGAGACTATAGCAGCACAAGTCAACAAGCGTAGCATTTACAGCACTGTGCAAAGGTTTTAAGCAAAGTACTAAAGCATGAATAGTTCAATAAGACTACAGGCTGTATGTTAATAATAATCAATAATTGCATGAAATACAGCTGGGAGGATTAACAGGTACGTTCAGGGGTAAGCAGGAATTTTAGCTGGTTAACTTCCTCATCAGAGAGTGGTGGGAAGTGGGCAGACGTGAGTAATTATCCAAAAGGTGAGTGTGGATCCAGAGAATGACCAAGGAAATGAGAGCAGAATCGATGGCTGGAAAATAGGCTGACAGACCGGGGACCTGAAGCTGAGGTGGCTGTAACAACCTGCCGATGAGTGGATGTTGAACCAGTTGTTTTATGTGCATGACTATGATGAAATGGGAAGCAGGTGCATCCACCGGAATCCCGCCAACTGGTACAGCACGCCTCTGGGAAGGCCACGTAGGGCAGCACTTCACATGCTCTCAGAGAAAGTGAGAGAGAGAGAGAGAGAGAGCTGTGTATGATATAGAGAAAGTGAAAGTCAAGTGGAATTCTGGACAGGAGCTCCGGAATCCTCTCAAAATGTCAGAGACTGGTTTGCAGAGACACCTCGACATTCTTAATGATGCAAATGCTTTCCTGTTATCCTCTACACACATACACACACACGCGCGCACACATACAGTACACACACAGAGTCTCTCTGAGAGAAGCTGGAACATAACCAAAGTCATTAGCATTATGGAGTCATAATAGAATGCCATCAAAATGGAGAGTGCTTTTCTGTTTGTGTGTACTCGCAGAAACACACACACACACACACACACACATATGAATTCAATATAATTGAAGTAAGTTGTGGCCACTACTAAATTTATGTGTCAATTAACTGTTGTTAATCTGTCTGTGCAACCCATAGATGGATGTGTGTGTGTGTGTGTGTGTGTGTGTGTGTGTGTGTGCGTGTGTGTGTGAGAGAGTGAAAAAGAGAGAAGAGAGAGAGAGAGAGAGAGAGAGGGGTTGCCCTACGGTTAGAAGATTTTTGGATCTTTGTGAAGACATTTTGGCAACACCTCCTTCCTTGTATGCAACTACACACACACACACACACACACACACACACACACACACAGAATTTAAAATGCCATCTAGCCCACTTAATTGATGCTACTGGTGGATAGCCACAGAGCGTCTCTTAGCATCTAGCAATGCTTCTGGTTTTCCTTTCTGTTGCAGTTAAACGCGTTGACTTTGTTGAGTAATGATCAGTTATAAATTGGCTGCTCAGATCTCTTTTACTCTCATCTCATCTCATAGGGATCTCATAGGGATCATTAAAATTACATCTGGTCTAAATCCCATCTAGACAGGTGATTGCTTTGATGGATCATCGTCAGAGCTGTTACAGCACTGATGTTTAATTTGAGTTGATCAGACAGCGATGATGCTTTTGTCAATCATCGTTATATGTAGAAGCTTCTTAAAATCTGACTTTCTAAAGTGGTTTAACAGACAAGCAAAATACAAAATTCAACCAAAAAAAAAAAAAGACATGACGAGATGACGAGATGATGATGAGATAGCAGGAAATATAATCAATAATCACTATAGTTCCTTTCAGTTGCTCCCTCTTGCAGAAGGGATTGCCACAGTGAGTAGCACTGCGTGTTTGATTTGGCAGATTTTTACAGCAGGTGCTCTTTCTGACACAACCACAAAGGGCTCCGTGTCTCCTCCTGGGAATGAACTGCAGATTTGTTTGCTTTTTAGGGAAATGCGTAGTCCACTACACTATAGAGGTGCTGAAATGTCAATACAATGCTAATAAGCGATCAATTCTATAAACAAGAAGATTGAAAAAGTTTTTTTTTTTTTTTAAAAAAAAGCAAATCTGTAAAATGTGTTTTAAAAAGTGATTTCAAGGACGTCACAAGCTCTGCAAGCCTCATCTCCTCAGGCAGGTCGTAGCTGAGGGGCACTGCTGCTGCTTTTAGAGTTCAGTGTGTTGCCATAGTATCTCTCCACTTCTCTCTGCTCAGAGTTTCCCCCTGTAGCTCCCTCATTTCTTTTATTTTCTTTCTCACTCTCTGTTACGCAGGCAGGCCGCTCCCATTCAGCCTCGAGACGGCGATGATGTTTTAATTGTCACTCCTCGTTAAGGCAGCCATGACATTCACGCGAGGACAGAGGGGAGGCGGTCGGCATAATCAGAGGAAATGGAGAGAGAGAGAGGGAGCGATGGCACCCATTCAGCTACTAAGAGTGGTATTTGGCTCTGAGCAGTGTGCCTCCTTCTCTCTCTCTTCCCTCGCTCTCATCCCGTCAGGGCATGATCTGATTTGACAAGCGCAACGCTGTCATCTTGAGTTTGTCCAATTTGAAATTCTAATTAATGAACTCGGCGCCACTTTGTGTTTTTGTCGTTGTTGTTGTGTTCTTCCTCTCCATCTCCTTCTTCTTCTTAGGCCTGTTCGTCTTCTATTCGTCTTTTCTTTAACCTTCCTCCTCAGTCCTCCAGTCTTCCTCCAACGGGGTGGTGTGACTGCACCGCCGCTTGCTCTGGGTGCGATTGTGGTCTCACACCATAGCAGATAGTATCAGTGGCTTTGGGTCACCCAATTAGAATCAAACTCTGTGTGTGTGTGTGTGTGTGTGTGTGTGTGTGTGTGTGTGTGTGTGTGTGTGTGTGTG
>VUQJ01012715.1:4700-18406 GCA_015108635.1 Andinoacara biseriatus
CTATATCTCTCTTTATCCCTCTCTTTCATGTGTGGCCTTAGCAAGGGTGCTGTGTAAATGGCGTGTTGAGCCCATGACATTAGCTGCTAAGCCAACTGGCACAGCACACACATCTCTGAGGGAGCACTTTATTTAGGCACTCTCTAAGAGAGCGAGTGTGTGACAATGGTGGTGCTGCAGAAGGGATTTAGGTACTACTGATGACCCAGTCCCTATATAAAACACAGGGTTGAGGGATCAGGTCATTATCCCTGTTGACACAAAAGCAGTTTCCTGCTTCACACCAGGCTGCAGTTTGTGTGTTAGGAGTACCTGCTGCTTGATGAAGCTCAACCAGACAAATTCATCCTAATTATAATATTCACTGTTTAGCTAAATGTGTCTGAGCACTGATCTTGCACAATCAACAGCACAGAGACTATAATATACTTCAACACCTATATTACCCCCGAGACTATTTTTAGCTTTCCATCTCTTTTTGTTTCCATGGGAATGAAGAGTTCACATTGAGCTGCTGGGGCCTCTGGTTTTTTCCAGAAGCAACAACAAATGACTGGCTCCTGAACCATGGCTAGCTTTTCCACAGCCTGGTGGGTTTGTCAAGTGATCATTTCCACTCCGCCGAGTCCAAGCATCACCAGGTCTGCGTTTAACCACTGCCCTAGTTTTGCCTTCATACAAGCTTATGCTGAGAAGACAGGCTTCCAGTTCACTACATCTGGATAATGTTACAATTATGTTTGAGATTATTCTAATATTATGGTTTCATCTTGAAAAACAGGGGTAGGATAATATTGGGTATACTCAAAGCAGACAGAGGGAGGATTTAGAGGAGCACTCCACAGCTGACTAAAAATGACTGCTTCTCAGCTCCCACGTGCCCCCCGTCATTCCCAGCCTTCATATCACTTTAATTTTTCATACTGAAGTTTACTTAGTTTATTATTCACACAATGTTTATGTGCACAGTACAAATGGGCACCAACCCAAATTGATGCACTTGACAGGTTGCTTCCTATCTTATGTCACGTCTTAGTGTTGGCTAGTTAGCATCATACTAAGTGCTACTCATCTTTTTTTTAAACCACATAATACCTATAATATTATACCATTATTATAAAGTTCTGTGTTATTAAGGCTATAATATACAGTCCTGTGCAAAAGTTTTAAAACTCCCCTCATTTATTTATACTTTGCTAGGAAAATGGAAAATAAGTGCAATAATTTTTTGAAACGTGCAAACAAGCATGGAAATACAGTGTATAAAGTAAAAACAGACAGGGTCCAAGCTAGCGCCCAATCCCCCGGTGCTGCGCCTTGCTAAAGTGGCGTCGCACCAGGCTAACAATTTCCACTGTTAGCTACCAGAACGGATCGCTATCATCCCAGCTAGCTAGCAGCGCGGCCATATGCACCAGCAAGCAGTCGTTTAGTACCAAGGAACCGCCTCCCTGATAGCGCTGAGCACTCTAAAATATTTCTGGCTAGAACCCTGAACGTAGTTTTTACAATTCTAATGAGCGTGAAAATCAATATTTGGTATGATCACCTTTATTCTTCAATACAGTGTTGAACTCTTAGGCAGTAGTCTTCTTGAAGTAGCCTTCAGGAATAGTTCCCCAGGATTCTTGAGGCCATTATAAAGTTCTTTGGATGTTGACCGTTTACCCACATAACAGCTAGCTTCCTAACCACCACTCTCTTTCCTTTATTTTTGATCTGGCAATGCCTTTTCAGGTTAACTGTGGTATACTGATAAACTCTGGGGTATCGTCACAATTGTCCAGCAAGCTAGAGGAAGGTCATGGTTACCTTTATTTACCGTTTCTCAACTACAGGCAATGTCAGAGTCACTAGACTGGGATGTTGCTTGGAGCTTTGTTTGGTGTAGTCACACTGTAAATACGTGCATTTTCCAAAAGCATAGTTCACCAAGAAAGCCCTCCTGACACTAAAGTTCAGCTGCAGTGCTTTGCAGTGATCTCATTATTCCTTGGAAGGGTCCTTCAGTAGAAAGAACTACTGCTGGTATGAAGCCAATGTTTACAGCCACATGAGCACTCTCAGATGAGATGGAGCTTCCTGTTTTGTATTTCTCATCACAAAGCAGTGATGACATCATTTGCACTGACTTTGGGCTTCCCCCTCACTGGATGTAACCTTCAATTCAGCCTGCCCGCTTAAGTATCCATCAGCTGATCTCACAGTGCACCACTGTATCTGCATGTGTTTGCCTGAAGGCAGAAGGTGCTTTCAGTGCTGTCTTTCCTCCCTCTCTTCGACTGACATCTAAAACCTCTCTAAGCCAGATTACAGAGATTTTCACAATTGCAATGTGCAATATGCATGTATGAAAGAAGAGATTACATCATGAATATTGTAGTTTATCAGTATGTGATAAATCTGCTTGTCTGGATTCATTTTTTCAGAATTAAAAAGTTTTAACCAGAATATGTTTAACACGCATGAGGATCATCAAAAGATCACGATGGTCTTTTAGGATAGAATCACAATGTTAGTCATGATTATCCCCACAAATTTCTGTGGGATTGTTGTGCAAAAAGGTATCAGAGCAGGACACCTATTCATTGGAAGGTTGGTAGTTTGATCCCTGGTTTCTCCAGTCTGCATGACAGAGTATCTTTGGGAAAGATACAGAATCTCAATCTGCTCTCCGATGCATTCAGAACATGTGAATGTTAGATAAAAAACATGAGGTGTAGAAAAAAAAAAAACGCTTGAATGAACGGCTGAATGATGCATGTTGTATCGAGTACTTTGAGTACTGAGGTACAGTAGAAACGCGCCCAGCCCATTTACCACTTAAACATGTTAACTTATAAATATCTGCACACTGTTTTTTCTGTGATTTTATTTATTCTGAAAAAGGTAACCATAAACATCTCCACCACTACAGCAATACAGAAAAAGCAAAGAAATTGCTGGAAATACAATCTAAATACTTCAAGAACTATGCTTACTTTAACTTCACGACAGACCGCTGATTTATAATTGGAATGTTTCTAAGTTAACCAAAAACCACAATTCTTTCCCAACACATAACCAAACAGCTAGTGAAAACAAAACAGAACACAGTGATTCACAGTTGTGAATTATTCTTCTGCCGGTTAAACATTTAAGTATTATAAACAATCTACAAACATGATCTCGAAGATTATTGTCAAGTTGCAGCTAGTTTGCAAATCAGCCAGTTGTTTTTTTTTTAACACATTTATTATATTTTCAATGCGTTTGAATGACTTTCTTTGAGCAACAACTCAAACCTACTGGAGGGTTTATAGCTCTAAGGTGGCCTGGGAGGAGCTAGGGATCCCCCAGAGGAGCAGGAGAAAGCTGCGGGAGGCAGGAGGACTTGTTGCACAATCCTGAAATGGATGTAGAGAGACAGACTGACAGACAGATGCTCCAAAACCTTTGCTAATTGACTCGAAGAGGTTGTGAACCGTAAGATTTGCCAATTCAAATCAAGCTTATTTAGAAAAATAAATGTTCTATTACACTGCTTTTCTCTGTGCAATAACCGAATAAGTGCGGTGGTTTTACTTGGGTTGTGTAATCAATACAAGCGGTAACTTTCTAATGTGTTGGTTGCTGGGCAACCTCACAGTAATGACAAGACCTGAAGTCACTATTTTCAACCAGGAAATGTCTCCACAGAACTGACACTGAAAATGCCAAATCATTTCCTGAAATGGGACGACAGCCCTGACTCACGGCAAGTCCATCGAGGCCCAAACCGAGCAGACAACCACACAGGTCGTTAGCAAACCAATAGGAGGTCGCCAGAGTATCTAAAGTCCTTTATTTTTACATAAAACCTAAAGAGAACATACTACATCATAACCACTGTGTTCCTATCCTATTCCTAAACCTAGAGTGCAACATTAATTTAATCAGAATGATGGTAACAATAAAAATGAGATCTAAGCAATAATAGAGAACAGGAATGATACTTCAAATATAGCCCTGGACTGAGAAACAGTTCCATTAGATACGCTTAAACACACAGGTGCATGAGTATATCCGAACCTTTGACTGGTACTGTGTGTGTGTGTTTGTGTGTGTGTGTGTGTGTACTTTCCAAATGACTTTTTTCACCTTCAGGTGAGAAAAAAAAAGGGTCCATGAAAGTGTTCAAAGCAAGTCAACCACTGAGCTAACCTATTATAAACCATCCTGCCCGTCTGCTCTCCTCTTTTACTGGTCATGATCTCTCCTCACTTCTGAAGATATAACAGCAATAATTAGGGCCATAGTTTTTTTGTTTGTTTGGTTTGAAATCCACAACGCTTTGGGGTGACAGTGCATTCCTAATCTCTCAAAAACAGCTAAATGCATATTTTTCTTTTAGTTTTTGTTTCATTGTTTGTAGTCCCCCTGTTTAAAACCACAAATGCAACCCTTTTTGCTTTGCTTCACACTGCTAATGCTGCGAGGAAATTCCCCACTCCCCTCATGAGACGCTACTGCTGCTCTGCAGTCACTCCCCATCACTCGCCTGTCTACTCAAGCCTGTCTCCTTTGGTTTGTGGGTTGTAGGCTTCTGCCTATTAGGGCCTTAAGGAGGATCATTCAGCAGTGAAACATCCTGACAGCGGACGCCTCAGCCCATGCTGCAAGGATAATGATAGAGGGATTTATTTATTTATTTTTAAGGTGAGAAAGGGAAAAAAAAAAAAATTGAAAACAAATGCTTCCACTTCCGGACACACACCACAAGAAAGCATCCATGCTCCTTAATTTGCTGCTTTCACTGTCTTGCATTTTATCTGAAGAAATCCACTCTGTGAGTCACGGACAGCATGTGGGAGAATGAGTCACAAAATAAAAGTGAATTTGAAGCTAGCGAGGAGCAGGCTGCAGTTAGCACAGCAGCTTACAATGTGAAACCTGACCACATCTGGCTACTACCGACATGACGAGGACGAGAGTGGCAGAGGCGTGAGAAACCATGTACAGTCAAAAAGAAAGAGGAAGCTTGTTTGAGGGGTGACGTGGTGAAAAAATTAACTATTCTAAGCAAAGATACCGCTCAGAGTGATCTGCTGCCACAGCTGAGTGTTGCTGCTGTTTAACACGGCAGTGTTTTAGAGGCCTAAAGCCACACTGCAGAGCACGTCCTTATCAGTCATGTACTCACCCCTGGCAGACAACTTCTTGGTATTGATTATTTTCGCAGCGTACTCCTGCCCTGTGGAGATCTTCATGCACCGCTTCACCACGGAGAATGCACCCCTACAGGACACAAAGAATTAGGGATTAGCCGTGGCAGGATGTTTTCTAATGTATAAAGACACTTTTTGATTTAGCTGTGAGAGCAGAACTGTACTGAACTCCCTGGAGCTACTTTAACCAACAACAAGTCTATTTTTGGCTGGTAGTGCACTGTTTTAACCATATTTATAGCCATTTTAATAATAAAAAAATGTTCCCATCATTTCCCCACACTTTTAAGTGGTACTTCCAGTTCAAATCCTCAGATTTGCAGCTCAAGCGCAACTTGCACCAGGTTCTGGTAATACTGAGGCAGGTCAGCGACAGTTGAACTCTCCACTTGGTCTTTTTTCTTTTTTTAGCCAAACCACAGGCTTTGCTTCAAGTTGGTTTCTGTTCCTAAATCTAACCAGCAATTGAAAACTAAATAAAAAGTGAGTGAAACATGCAACAAATCAGCGAGCAGTATAAAAACACAAATATCACATAAATAACCCCAGTCTCAAAGCTGGCAAATTATACCACCGCCACCCGTTCAGTGTCGAGATGCTGATATAACTGGTCTGTGGCCTTGCTTCTTTGTGCAGGTTTCAGATCTTTAGCCCTGGGGTATACTACAAAGTGAGATTAATCACTTTAAGTGAGCTATGGCAGAGTTTTGTTTGTAACAATAGTAGCTCTCTTTTTATCTGGTTACATCACTGTGGTAACTTATGCTGAACACATAACCAGGTCGGAGGAAGTTATGTTCAGAGTTTGGGTGGCCGGAAGGCCACGTTTTCACTGATTCTTTTATTAACCGCATGATTTAAGTGCAATACAGATTATCTGCTGCAGGAATACAGTTCATATGTGCAATTTGTTAAGCCGTGCCTTACTAAAACCACTGAATGACACAGACTGTGCATCGCATCGTCACAGGAATGTGCACACATTAATTTGGTGATGCACAAAGTGCACAAATGCGGTCGTGCTTGATTCTAATCTCCTGCTATGTTGCTTTTAAACTGCAGAAATCGCAACCAACAGAACACAGAACGCACATCAAGAATGCCGGTTCAATCAATGAATACACGTTGATCTGCCGACAAACTAAAGAGATTTCAGTGCAGGTCTCTAAAAGAGGACCATTATGGCCATGGAGATGAAGGAGGCATCAGAAAAAACGGCATTATAACACGCCCCAGGATGAGAACGCGTCGCTCTAACACACATCTGACAGGACAGATCTGCTCTCATCAGTCCAGGTTTCTGCACAGATGCTGGAAATGCTCGTGTTTTTCTTCCAAGCCAAAAATTAACCAAATTTCTTTTGGGTTTTTTTTTGGATCTTATGATCAAGTCTTATCTTTTTGCATTAAAATGATGATTAAATGATGATGGCTGCACTTTCCAAACAGATGTGACCCACAGCCCAGTACTGAATGCCTCCTGTGTAGACACACACACACACACACACACACAGTGACTAAACTGGTTAAGCCAAAATGATTAAATCAGCCATTATTCCCTTCCAGTTTAAGTTGAAATAATGTGCAAAACTCAAACACAGGTGAGCTGACCCGTCAAGTGCAGCCACACTGTTAATGTCAGTCAGAGGTCATATAACCCTGTGAGGTTCAGATTGAAGGTCTGATCAGAGGTAACCCTGGAAGCTCCTGTGGAGCCGTGCAGAAGCACCGACATCTGGAGACCTGAACAGAGCAGATTTCAGCAACCAGTGCCACATTATTTTACCACTTCAAAAACTGCTTTGATTCATCTCCTGTTTTCTTGCTTACACACTTGTTCTGTAAAAGGCCTAAAACAGGTGCTAAGAAAAACCTCAGCATCTAATTTACATAATCTCATGGTGCTTCAAGGAAGGCCGCCAATAAACAAAGTCTTCAGATTCTGGATCAGAAATTCCAAACGTGGCACAATCCCAAAGACAAAGTGGAGCAATAATTAATGCAGTGTGTTAAATGATGCTGACAGGAGAGCTCAGAATGCTCCCCTGTGATTGTTTCTTCCAATAACAGCTGGCTTACACGACTGTGGTTGACCTTTGGTCTGCACTGAGAACCATCTTCATGATCTGACCCCAGGCCGGGCCGAAAGGGTGAACCACGCCGCCCTCAAACCAGCATAAACTCAGGTGCATCTGTGAGGGGTAAACTATCACAGCTGGCTGAAATTACGGAAAGTGCTTTGGTTTTAATTTGAATGCGCATTTTTGCACAGATGGGTGGGACTTCTGCAAACACGGATCAGAGAGAAAACACATCGTTATTTACATATGACCCAGCTGACCCGCCTGCAGACGAAAACCAAAAATAAAGGCAACTTTCTGCATTTTTGACATTTTCACTCAGCTTGCGAGAGAAGTTGTCGGGAGCAATGTTCACAATCAGCATGCATTCCTACGCACTTAGAAGTGTACCAGCTAAAGCTTTTTCAGTCGCTTCCTCTGACACGATCAGCGCGACCGTCCCCTGAAACACTGAAGGCGGTAACGAGCGGCGCAAACCCGGTTCACAAAGTCCAGAAACATATGGCAGCATGGGAAGTATTATACAGAAGAAACTGGAGTCAAATAAGGATTCCGTAATATTTTTGTCATCACGATATTAGATTATTATAAGATTTCAGATGAAACTAGATGTTTTTGAATGAGATTTGGTCCTGCCCACACGCCAACTACACCCATCAAGGTAGGCGCAGGTAGGCAGAGGTCGCTCACGGAGATTTCCCAAATCCAAACAGCGCCAGTAAATAAAAGCAGCGGGGAATTTAAGCTAGACGTTTGAAATAAAAAGAAACACAAAATGACAACTTACTTCCCCAGCTCCTCGTACAGCTGGTATTCATCGGTAAACCTGGTGCAGGTTGTTGAAGCCATGTTCAGGTGAACGAGGGGAGACCGACTCGGGAAACTGAAAGCCTCAGCCGTTTCAACGCACTCCACAAATCCCTTCCCTCAGAGTCCCAAAGGGCCACTTGTCACCTTGCGGAGAACGAAAATAAATAAAAGCAAAGTCGGGAGTTGCTTAGAAATGACTCCCGTAAGCAGTGAAACCTCCGCGCCCTTGTTCCCGGTCCTGCCCGTAAACCTCGTTCAGTCCTGGACTTGACAGGGACGTCGCGACCTACTGCTGTGTTTGTCTCCGCCACTTGGATTTGTTGCCGCCGTCAAGATAAACTCAATACACAATAGCACACTTCCGGTGATGAAACTACAATAAAACCAACTTTGGACAGGTATGTAGCGTAAATGTGGTTATATTTGACAGATATTCACAAATAATAACAAATAATTAGTTTTTTTTATATTTAAATGTTGGTTTTATCTAATAGTTGTGTTACGTTACAGGAACCCGGCAATATTAATGTCAAAGCGAAGCATTTTGTTTAAAATTTTGTAATTGATTATCTACAGTTATTAAGGTGATGTATATAAATTGATATAGTTTTAATTAAAGCTAGAAAAATATTTTGTTTAATATTTTCACAGTTCTCAAAGTGATAGCATATATGTATTTTGGAAAGTAACTATTTTTATCTCATGTTACGTCAATATTTTTGTTTTTTCGCGTGGCCCTTGGACAGCTTGTTGACCTCGTTTTGTTTTGTAGGGAAAATAGTTTAACTTCCGCTTTGACCCGCGTGCTTGATGATGGAGCTCAGTTTCGTTTCAGCGCTTCCTTGTTGGAAATCCTGCACAACGGCTCCCTCTACAGGTAACAGCATTGCCCTGCTAAAGAGTCGCTCCTGTGGAAAACTTTGGCGACGTAAATTTTTACCTTTGTAAATGTAATTTTTTTCTTGTCCTGATGTGTTTTATGTACAGCACTTTGGTCAGTGGTTGCTGTTTTTAAAGTGCTTTATAAATAAACTTGGCTTGGCTTGACCTGACCTGACCACAATTCCATCAACACAAGCCCCAAAACAGACTATTGTCTTTCGTTTTGATTATATAATCTACCCATAGAGTAAAATTAGAACTTTAAGAGTACAGTGGTTGCTTCTCACAACACAAAAACAATTTCAGATGGAAAATAAAGCTGTAAGTGTTATGACTTCCTTACTTCATTGACTAAATGGGCGATGTTGAGAGTTACAGCTTAATTAATTCAGCCTTATTTCCACTAAAAATATCCCCTGCAGTTTGTTGTGAAGGCAGGGTTTTACTTTAAATAAACAGAAGATATTTAATAGGGTGGGGGTTACACACAAAATTAAAATAAAGACAAGAAAACTGAATAAAAATTATGCAATACAATAAAAATATATATTTCCAAAAAAAAAAAAGTAACACAATAAGATTCAAACTATATGATAAACATGTGAAAAGAAAAGAACCATAGGCCACAGAACAAATGAATGTCTTCATAATTGTATTAACATTGTAATTAAGGTTAAATATTTGATCTGTGAGAGCAGGTTACCTACTAATCGGAAGGTTGGTGGTTCGATTCCTGGCTACTCCAGGCTGCATGCCAATGTATCCTTGGGCAAGATACTTAACCCCAAGTTGCTCTCCGACGCAAGCGTTGGAGTATGAATGTGTGTGAATGTTAAAAGCACTTAGCTTAGTTACATGTGGAAGTGCTTGTATGAATGAGTGTGAATGGGGTAAATGTAAACATATTGTATAAGCGCTTTGAGTGCTCAGTTAGAGTAGAAAAGAACTAGTCCATTTACCATTTACCATGATAGCAATGTTCCCAGGTGCCAATCCAAGACCACTCTGTAATCCCATCACTCTGTAATCCCATCACTCTTTCTCAAGTGAAGCATTTTACAGCAACATTCTGCACCAGATGCAGATGAATAGCTCTTTCCAGCTCTACCTGAGCACTCCATGCAACATGTCTCATTCACCCATTCATATGAACACATCAGAGAGCAACTTGGGATTCAGTATCTTGCCCAAGGACACTTTGGCATGCAAACTGGAACAGCCAGGGATCAAACCACCAACCTTCTGATTAGTAGGTAACCTGCTCTACCTGCTGAGCTGCAGCCTCTACCTTCAGTTCCAAGTATAGTGAGTTACAGTAATCCAATCTTTAGGGCATTAGCATGGTGGAAACAATCTTCATTATAACCACAGACAGTCAAGGATTTTGCCTCCTGGAGTCAACTGATGAGGCAATCAATAACAGCAGAGGTAATCACGTTCAAAAACTGCTATATTTTGTGTGTTGTCAGCTTGGAAATGTTGGGAAATATTATGCTTACAGCAAATCTAACCAAACAGAGGTAAATACAATGGCCCCATAAGTGTTTAGGGCAGAACAGAAGAAGCTGTGTGTAGGCTTCATCTGTTAAGTATGAAGCAAAGCGATTATGGTCTGAGCCTTGGTAAACTGATTCATAGGGCACCTTAAAAGAACTAATTATTTGCTGCGCTAAAATCTTAAAGAACTGAAGTGGCTCCATTTCCAGGCAAGTGCAAAGACAGAAGCAGGTTATTAGAAAGCCCTCGAGTCTGATTTAAATGTTTCTGCTCTATTATTGTCTGAATACACACAGCTGTGTGTACACGAGACAGACTTTCTCCAGAATGTCTGTGTCGTGTACCAGCTGCACAGCAGGCAGAGTCGGACCCAAATGCAAGACTCGGGGGACAGGACTTAAACCCAAAAAGCAGCTTTAAGGCTGACGTTTCTTCCAAAACATACAAAATACAAAAAGGAGGCAGGACTGGAGCCAGGAATGCAAAACTCAGAGTCAAAGGGGAAAACACAAACAAGGAAGAGTGGGAGACAGAGACAGCATAAACACTCGCATGATAATGAGCGGAGAAGTAACAGGTGGGATGCACAGCTGGAAACTATAGACATAATGAGGCAGGTGGAAGTAAACATATCACAAGCCACAGAAAGCAACGGTTACCACAACTAAACAGGAAGACACAACAGAACAGGGAACAAGGGTTAACTTGATATATGGAAGAACAGAAGGACCAGGCACAGGGAATACGCAGTCCCCTCGTGTTCCCCGTGATAAAATGCAGCAACCTATGGCCAAGAACAGAAGCTAGATAACTAAAAGAGAACATAAATACTAACCACAGAGTGAAGCCTAAACATGACATCAGGAAGGAAGGTCTAAACACAGAGGACTGCAGCTAACTAGACACAAAACGGATAAGAGACCAGACATGGAAACATAAGAGAGGCAGGAAATACAATAGAAACCGAAACGATGAACAGAACCACATAAGAACCCAAAACCAAAGAATATAAAAATAAAGAAACAAACCAGGAAACACTGTAATGACACTTAAAACTCAAAGCCCCGGGGACCGGGGACCATGATGGTCTGACAGGAATCTGAGCTTGGTGACATTTATGTAAGTCTGACTTGTTGAGGTTAGGATTTTAAAGTTTGAGTGTTACATGTATAAAACATTTTCTTTGTCTGGAGCTACTGAGTAGTTCAGGTAGGGGTCGACACTACCATGACTCAATACCACAGTCATCACGATCAATAAGTCACGACTTCTGAAGACCTTTTTAATGCCACAAGGCTGCAATTCAATACTCTTCTCAGGAACAATCTGGTCAAAGATGCTTTTGTAAGCACTTCCCCGCTGTTCTAATCAATTGACATGACCTGGAGCCATATAAGAAAGACTGAAAAGCCCCGTGGGGCCCAAAAGGTCGGAGCGTCCTTAGACCAGCTTCTGGTTTTCAGAGACTGATTTTGTTTCATGTTCAAAAATCACTGAGTTCAGTTAACAGGCTACAAATTTAAACAAGCAAATAGATGCAAAATGTCTCCAGTCCAGGCGTCCTACAGTATGTTCAGAGTATGTCATGGTCCTGGGTGTAGGCCCAGTATTCTCAGTTCATTGTTGGGCCTTTATTAAGCATCTTTTCTTATGTTGAAATTCTCATTATAGTTTCTGTTCAGGGTTTAGCCTTGACAGCTGATGGAGCCATTTGAGTTCTGTTAGTAATATCTTCAGTGTTGGTCTCTTCATACTAGTTTCTGGAGCCTTGGTTTTCCCCCTTTTGTAGAGTGTGTTTAGGTATACAGTAGTCTTGTGATGTGGTATCCCAGGAGTCCCTGTGTTATCCCACCTCTCCTGTCTGGTTGTCTGGTCTTCGGCTTTGTGTGGTGTGTAACGACCCCTTATGAGCAAGCACCTGGTGACAGTGGGAAGGAAGAACTCCCTTTTAACAGGAAGAAACCACCAGCAGAACCAGGCTCAGGGAGGGGCAGACATCTGCTGGGACTGGCTGGGGCTGAGACAGGTCTTAGTTCATACTGAGATATTCCCCTCTTTATTAGCTTCCCCGAGTTATTACGTTTATGTTTGTGTTACGTCTGGTCTTTTCCTGTTTTATTTTGGCAGTCTCCTGTTTCGTGTTTATTCTGTTCAGTTTTGCTTCCTGTGTTCTCTTCCCAGCTGTTTCCACTTGTCCTCGTTATCTCTTGCGTAAATATGGTCTGCGTCCTTTGTCACGTCGTCGTCTGTGTTTCCTTTACGCTGTGTGTGTTTTCCCTTTTGGTTCTCTGAGGGTTTTTGCATTACGGGATCATGACGTTCCTCGGATTTTGTATTCTGTGTTTCGGGACACTGTTACAATGATTCAGCATTAAAGCTGTTTTGGAGTCCAGCTCTGTCCAACACAAATCGATGAATAGATCACAAAAGTGATTAAAGAACAAAAAACTGCTTTGTTAATTTAATATTTGCTAAAACCTACATCTTTGGGGTCAATAGGTTTTTTAATAACTATCTCAAAGGGAAAAAAGTTATAACTAATATTCATTAGTTATAACTAAGTATTAGTGTGTCGTTTCACTGGGTTACATATGTAATAGCAATTAAACAGTTCCCTTTTCTCATCTCTCTCATCTACATATACTGTAGCCTTGTTCCAGTAGCCTACATATTGTCAGTGAGAAAAAGATAACCCAAATAAATACAAAATTAAAATATGATTTTGTTGATCAAGGGAAAAAGTCTATCACCCCTACCTCACCACAGTCCTCATAAATGGGCTGGTTGTTATATAGCACTTTTCTACTCTGCATGACCAGTCAAAGCAAGTCTCATTAACCCATTCGTGCAAGTGTTTTTCTAGCTAACATTTACACATTATCTTGCAGTTTGCAGGAGCCAGGGATTGAACCACCAACCTTCCTATTAATAGATGACCTGCTTTACCTCCTGTGCCACAGTTTCTCTCTTGTCACCCTATCAGCTTTCTTTAGATCCACAAAGACAATCATTATACTTCTCTATCAAACCTCTGAAAGCAAACATCATATCTGTTTTGCTCTTTCTCGACATGAAACCTGCTTTGCATGAACCGTCCTACTGCTGCTCACCGATCATCACCTCTCTTCTCAGCCTAGCTTCAAAAGCTCTTTCCCATATCTTCATGCTATGGCTCACCAGCTTTATCCCTCTGTAGTAACTACACACATACAGAGACACACTCCACCCAGGTTTCACCTTGCTGTGGTGC
>VUQJ01012715.1:23775-34062 GCA_015108635.1 Andinoacara biseriatus
ATGAGCCGTAAACCACTTCAATTTCCGACTGGAATATTTGTCTTCATAATCAAAAGCAAAGGTGTTATGGAAGGGGTGATAACAGAGCCTTGCAGAGCTTTATAACTTATTTTTTTAAATCCATTCTGTCAGGCGGTTTAAACAAGCAAAATAATGGTCTGAATGCTGTGTTGAGACAGACACATTTGTTTTACCAAGAGGATCTTTAAAAAGGCTCCTCTTGGTTTTTGTTTTTTCGTTTGTTTTGTTGGGTTGGGGTATTTATTTATTGATATTGATGATGCAATATAGTTGAACTATATCAGAGCTGACAGGCAGGAAAGGAGTGATAGAGGGAGAAGGGAGAAAAGAAGGGAACAGAAAGACAAAGGAAGAAAGAAGAAGTGCACCGGGGGGTGCCAGCTGGCCACACATCCCAATGACATCCTCACGTCCACCCCAACAGAAGGAAGAGGGAGCCCCATCCCAGTGCAAGCTGAGAACAGGGCCCCAAGGCCCCAAGTGCCCAAGAATAGCCTTGCACCCAACAGAGGCTGCCCTTGCGCCAAACAGGCCTGAGCCAACCACACCACAGCCCCCAAGGGAGCAGGTCAATAACCATGCTAAATCATTCTGCCGCACATCCTGGAACCACAAAGCGCTCAAGCCCCAGGGAAGGGGTAGCAATGACCAGTGGGGAGCAGCAAACCCGCCACCCTCCACAACCATGTTCTACACACACAGATACATACTGGCTACATGCACATAAATACATATTTTATATTTTATTATATTTATTTTTTAGAAATAGCTTGCAGTATAGAGCACTTACAGTAGTGTACATATAATATTTATTGGAATCCAAAAAGTACAAAAAAACCAACAGTATATTCAGAAGTATGAGTGACACTTTGGTGATATAACATTCCCCTACTTTAGCCCTTCCCAGTTCATAGGTGGTCTCATATTACTCTATGTCATTATATCCACTGTGGAATTAGAGTATTTGAACTAAGAGACTTTCAAAGTAACATACAGTGGTACATTTTTCCTCACTTATTCTTGGCGGGAGTTGCAGACAGCATGTGGACTTTTTATAAAGAGTAAATCCAACGGTCCCATCTGGATGTGGGTGAGGGATGGAGAAAAGGTCAATGTGAAAATCCAGAAAGCAGAAGTAGTGGGGGCTTTTCTTGCTGCAGTAAAACTCTTTTTGCACAGTGGAGTTAAGTAACGCAGTCTGACATATTTGTGCAAATAACCACAGTAATATTGATTTTTTTTTTCCCACAATACATACGTGTCTACACATGGCTTCATGCCATCTGTCTATTAAATGTACTGTACATGCATGTTTCAAGATATGCTAACATACAAAGTGTGAATGCAAATCTTAAAAAAAAAACTAACTCAGTTATGTTTATTAGAAATTCAGGAACCTAACTGATCTTGAAGGGATGAAACTGCTCATACAAGTACAGATTTCAGGAAGGCTTTCCACAAGGTTTAGAAGTGTGTTTGTGGGAATTTTTGACCAGTCTTCCTGAAGTGCATTTGTGAGGTCAAATACCCATGCTGGACAAGAAGGCTTGGCTCACAGTCTCGGCTCTAAATTCAACCCAAAGGTGTTCTATTAGATTGAGGTCAGCACTCAGTGCAGGCCAGTCAAGTCTATTATATAATCTGAAGTAAAGGAACAAGCACAGTTCACTCAGCATTTCAGTGGCAATTATAATCAGTTTTATGAGCAAATGTGACAGCACACACACACACACACACACACACACACACACACACACACACACACACACACACACACACACAGGAAGTCCCACAGGATCTTAGCTTGGTCATTCTCAACCACCCTTGGGAGCGTATCCCATTTTGACCTTGGGATTTCCAAGATGTTCCTGTATACTATACCAGCCACTTGGTTATGGTGTTCCATGGATGCACCCTGCTGATATGCACTGGAGCGTCTCAGGGACATCTCTGCAGAGCCTGCACCTGGGGTCTTGCCTGGTGTGGAAGACCCCAGTTTCCGTTGGTACATGCCATGCAGGGGTCTGTCCTTCCATGATGGTTCCTGTTCTTGCGCCTCTTCTTCTAAGTACGTGATCAGTTGTGGCTATCTTCCTGATGTACTCATGGCTCTTTGTTGTTTCAGTCAGGATAGTGGTTCAAGTGGCATCTTCATGGTTCCCATTTGCCCGTGAGAGTCCAAGGTAGTCGTAGCTTTCCTCGATGTCTGCATTGTTGCCTTCTGATAGTGTAATCGCCTTGGTTCTGACTACCTTCCCTTTCTTCTACCATTCGACTACACTTTTCCAGTCTGAATGGCATTCTGAAGCCACTGCTGGAGAACTTAGTGTGTGGATCAGTGAATCAATGTTTCATTCACTCCTGGAATTGATGCCATCCTTATAGAGGAAGTGGCTAAAGTGTGCTCCATTTCATAGTTGGTATCTGTAGCCAATCTTGTTAATGATCTGGCTGAGGGAGTTCAGGACTATGCAGAACAGCAGTATCTCTAGTCTTCTTTTCCATGGAGGGCACCGCTCCTTGTTGCTGTTCATCTTATATCCAAGCATCTCAAGGATCAGTGTTGCTATCATATAGATCAGCTGGTTGGTTTCAGCGATGGTCGCAGTAGGGATTGTCTGTAGTGCTGTACTCACATTTTCTAGTAGACTTTCAGAGGGTATTTCATATATTTTTGGTAATTGGCCACAGAGGGTCCAGGTTTCCAGCTTAGCCATGATCTCTTTCAGGTCAGCTGCTCTGGAATTCTACGTACCAGTTGTTCTTGGGGCTTGGTAGCCAATCTCAGAGTGTGGGGGTGATGAATCCCCCGTGACCTGAAATCCTGGCTCCCACTTGTCATATGGAGCATCTTTCACTGAGGTTACATGCATGGTAGCATTCAAACAGTTCTCTATTTGAATCTTGTTTCTGTGACAGACACCTAATGACATCAGCTTAGCATTAATGCTGCATTATTCACACAAAGTAAAGGACTGAAACTGAAAGTTGGGACATTCAGTACTGTTCTGTCCTCTTAGCAGGTGGTGCCTGAGCTCACGTTTCTGCCCCATGCCAATTGTAATAAATGTTAATTAAACAAGGATGTTATTGTGTGTATTTGAATAATGAGGACAAGATGAGCTAAGCATTACATCAGCAGACAATTAGTGGATTAAGCACTTTTCTGCCTGCACTCAAGGGAGATTAGCATTTGGTCCCTTATTGTCACAGATTTGTCTATAACTTATAATTTTCCTATTTTCCATGAGTGTGGATGTCATGCTAAGTTTGCTTCCTCCACGTCCACTGTAGAAGTTCAGGAAATGAGAAATGTAAAGGCCACTAACATGACCTTCCTGCAGCTTTAAAAAACAAAAACAAAACAAACTTTCTTTTAACGCAAAATCATTTTAAACATGTCTTCAGTTCATCTGAAAGGAACAAACTAAAATTGGACCATGCTTGTAGTGATGGTGCCTTTTGGAACATTTTAATGGAATTATCTCTCAAATAATATGGCTTATTGAGTGAAACAGATGTTTGTGCTTCAGTTTCGGTGAGTTAAATTTTACTATTTAATTGCAGACACAGCATCTCAAATGGCCTAAATTGAGAAAAACTAATATTATCACTAGTGTAGGGAAAATTATGTCCTGCAGCCTTTTGTTAACAATTATAACTACACTATACTCTTCTTATTTCTCTGACAGTGATATACTGATGTTTTAATTTCTTACCTGCAGCACATAAAGTGTGCAATGTGGAAAAAGTCATAGTCCATTTCTAAAGCTGGATTTGGAAGTTTATCAGCACGCTTTAGCTAGAGTATGGAACAAAGCATCCTCTATAGCTGACTGGTTTGAAAGAGTATGGATGAAAATTGTCTTGACAGATGAGTTTGGTTTAAAGAGAATGAATGGTGCTATGTTTGTAATGCAAGATGCAAGCCTTACTCGCAACACTGCTGGTGCCCCCACAGGCCTGGACTTGAGCAAAACCTTCTGGGAAGCAGGGCGCAACAAAAGATAAACAGGAAAAAGTTAATATAAAGGATTACAAGAATAATGAAAGGGATAAAACGGAACCTGGGAAGAAATGATGAATATAGGTAAACATTCAACAAGATTAATGAAAGAAAGCAGAGGAATTATGAAGATATTAAGGGAGTGGTCTTGGGGTAGACCAAAATAAGGCCATATGTCATAAACTGAATCAGAGTATTGGACCTTTGCTGAAGACCAAGAAAGGTTTCAGTTGTGCATGGGTAAAATTGCTCATTACAGGAAATCCCCATGCTTAGAGAGAGACTACCAGCCAAGAGAGACTGTTCATCAAGTTAACTCACTGTTTCTTGTCCTCTCCCACACTCAAAATCTTCTCATGCACTTGTATAAATGTTAAAAATGCTCCAACTCTTGTCAGCAGAGATGTTATTTCAGTGGTGCAGTAAGTGGACTCTCACGCTTCTTACAGGAAAATGGTCAGATTGATCAGTTTGGTACATTTTTGCTGACTTTATGCACCACTTAGTAAGGACTTCCTATGACATCACAGAAATGACTTGTTCATCTGCTTGTACAACCACTTGGAAAGAAAAATCTGAGCTACCTTCTTTGAATGAAATGCCACACTTTGCCAAGTAGCTGGAGCACACATCAGTGCCATGAGTAATGCTGAGTGTTGAATAAGTGTTAAATGTATTTTGGCATTTTGGATTGTGTTCACAAGATAGTTCATAAATTCTGTATTCATCCTAATTCTCTTGGACAACAGCTGCTTGGTATTTGTCTTGTTTTTCATTACTTGTCTTTGGGAACTTAAGCCTGGCTGAGTCATGGGGTTTTGCATGTGGCTCTTGGCAGCCAAGTGGTCCGCTAGTTCCAGCTGGCTACGGATAATTTGGCTAATTTGCACCTTGATCATGCGAGAATCTAAACTATATGTTTCACATGTTGCCACAACTGAAAGAAAACTATCAGAATCAGGTGTAATGGCCCGCCACACTTCAGCCTGATCAAAGCCTTCTGGTTTTGCCATCCATCAGGTTTATTTTCTCCTATCATTCCCAATGAGCACTAATGGGCATTCTTAATGTGAGATGGCAGGATGAGGGACCTTGATGTATTGCCTTATAGCTCGGTTACAGCTCTTTTTCCCATACGAGGAATGCTAATGCCTATAACTGAAAGCAAATGTGAATTCGCAGAGAATCCAGGGTTTAAGTGTTCCCATGGCCCACAGCAGGGGAATTTAGTATAGTGCAGCAAAATAAGAATCCGATCTTCTATACTCTCAGCTGCAGCTCATAACACTCAAGATGGCATCCCCTGTGTTTTATGGCCAGAGTTAAATCCGAGCTTAGCCAGGTGAATTCTGTTCCCATGGGTACAATCTTGCCCGTAGACAATAATAATTGTGAGAAAGCTGAGGAAAAACAGTATCATAAACTGAAACTGACCTCACCTGCTTCACATTTACAGAACTATGGCCATATCAGCATAAGCTGCGAACACAAACACTGCTGTGAAAGTTGAGTCAGAGTCTGAGATCATAACTTGGCACTAAGTACAGTGCAGAGACGGGGGGATTCTCTGGGAAGGGTGAATAGGGAAGCCCCAATTTTGATCCTTCAGACTGTACCAGATCCACGCATCTGGTTAACAGAAGATATTCTAGGAAGCAATGTCTTTAGAGGTCATTTATTGTCATTAAAATAGCTAATTGGCTCATAAAATATGACAAACCATAGACCAGCAAAACTCATGACCAGTTCAAGTCAATCATAAGTATCTGTTTCAACACATGCATAAAAAATAATGCTTCAAATATGGTAAGTTATGTTCACATCACACAAATAGTTCCATTCCTCTTTTGGTGCCCAATCACAACTTCTTGTACAGTAGACTACACTGTAAATGACGAGGCGGGCAATTTTTAAGGACTGCAAGAAAATAATTAGGTCATTAACAGTGAGTTGCAACTTCACTGTATTTTCCATAAATAAATGCACTCAGAGGCTGCTTGTCAGTTTCTCAATATGAAAAACATATTAGAAACCTTATGAGTTACTAGAGTACTTGCTGTCATCAGAATAAAGGAAATCTGGATGCATTAAAATGAAAAAGCAGACAGAACTTAAAATATTGCCAGAGAAAATGTTTGTCTACGGCTTTTATTTTGTTCTTTTGTCTCACATTCAGTTTGGTTTGTGCCCAATCAGATGCCATCTACGAAAAAGGAAACATCTATTATTTTAAAGTTCACACAGACTATGCATCATACATACATCAGCTTGCACATCACATAAATCACACATCTGTTTCCACAGTACTATAGTGCTGCAATCAACAACATAATAGAACTTTATTTTATTTTATTTGTCTGCCACCAAACTTTATGGCAACTGTCTAGGAAAACTGTCTCTGCGTGAGACGTCGGTCTAAAAGAACAATCTGAAGGTGACAACAGTTCAAGCATGCAACAGAATCTAGAAAAATAAACATTCTTTCAATGCCCGTGTCATTACCATGAGGTCTTAGTTGTGTCTGGGCATGGCAGTAGTGTCTGAATAACTCTTGAACATCTCTGAAAATCTCCATCTGCATTTTTTTTCGTACAGTCTATTCTGGAGTCAAGTTAAAACTACCTGGAGTTAGAATGGCTAAAATCAAAGCATAAATGTCCTGAAACAGGAAGCATCAATCCCTGAGTAAAAGTAACGGAAGTCATTCACAAATGTGGCATGCAATGTGCTATTCTTCTACCTTCCTTCTCGACTTTCTGTTCTTTGATTTTTTTTTCCATCTTTTTTTACCCAAATGATTGGTGAACAATTTATTATATATCTCATCCTCTTCATGCTGCTCCCTCTCGTCTTTGTACCAGGGTCCCCACACCCCCCCGTTGTACTGAGGATTAGAACGCAGGTCTTTAGCTGGGTAGCATACCGGCACAGCGGTCTTGTAGTACTGCGCTAGCCGCATTAGCATCTTCTTTACTATATGTGGGTAGCGCTGAGACAAATCCACTCTCTCATAGGGATCAGCTGTGATGTTGAACAGCCAGATGGATTTACCCCGGTCCCAGCGGATACGTTCATTGTGCAAGCGAGTGGCTTGCTGCTGGTTCAAAAAGGTCTGTGGGGGCACCCAGTCACTGTAGCCGGGCACACCTGTTAGTAGCTTCCAGTGGCCCACCCGGAGAGCAGCCTGAATGGCTGTATTCCATAGGCCGTACCCGGCCTTCCATGAACCGTTCTTGGCTTTGATGTAAATTGGGTCAATATTATGGAGAATGTCATTACGAGGCGATCGCCGGCCTTCACTGATACTTTCCCAAACATCATACCCATCTAGATTGAGGTCTTCATCTAAAGTTCCCTCACCTAGGGTTACCAGTGTAGGGAACCAATCAGTAATGTGGATCAAAGATCGACATTTTGTACCTTTGTTCACTAACAGGGGACTGTGAACAAAGCCCACTGCCCTGATGCCCCCTTCCCAGTAGGTGGCCTTACTCCCCCTCAAAGGCCAGTTGCTTGCACCTGCTAAAGGCTGCCCTCCATTGTCAGAGGAGTACACTATAACCGTGTTGTCGTAGTAGCCATAGTGTTTTAGCGCTAATGTGAGGTTGTGAATGGCTTCATCCAGACAGGAAACCATGGCAGCATATTTACGACGGTGCAGATTTGGAATGCTCTTGTAGCGCTCGAGGTAGTGGGCAGGAACTTGCAGTGGGGAATGAACCGCCTGGTAAGCCAAGTAAAGAAATAAAGGTTGTTTATGAGGGTCGTGATTGGCTAATATACTGATAGCCTTTCGCGTAAACATCACAGTAGAGTACAGCCCGCGGTCCTGTTCCCAAGCTGCTTCTTCCCCTTCATACAGATCATAGCCGCACATACCGGGCCCTTCACATTTGTAGTGACTGTAGTAGTCCCCACTTCCCAGCAGGGAGCCAAAGAACGTTTTAAAGCCACGCTGGGTAGGAAGGCAGTCACGTTTGTAGAAACCCAAGTGCCACTTCCCCACCATGTGGGTGGAGTAGCCTGCTTGCTTTAGCTTCTGGGGCAGGGTAACATTTTTCAGGGGTAGGCAATTGGGCTGGGTAGCTCGGATGACGGAATGTTGAAGGCCCGTGTGGATCTGATACCTAAGAAAAAAAAGATAGAGATATACTGTCATATATCAACCACAGCAGCAGCCCCACACAACCCAACAGGTCGACTTGTCACAGAGAGAATATTTGGAAACAGCTTGGCACCAGGACACACTGGACCTGGTCACTGCGTCATGCATCATGCGTCACTGGATAAATAAGGTATTGAAGAAATATAAACTCTTATTTGTGGTGGGCATGGGAATTTAAAAAAAAAAAGTGATTTGTTTTAGTTTTAATGCTTTTTGCAAAAAATGATCTTATTGCATTGGATCTACAGTCATTTTATACAATCGTTACGAGTTCTGACCCAAAACACACATTTTCCACCCACTGGAGTTCCAAGACTCTCCCAGTCCCATGCCACCACACAATCAGTTACTCAACAATTGAAACATCATCAGAGGCTCGACAGACCATAAAAGCGTTTTGATAAGCCTAAAAAAAAAAAAGTGAAAACAAAACCGTTATTGTGACATATCCTGTAAAACATCACATCTGAACTCGATCAGTCTTCTAACTCCTCCTCAAATGAAAGTAGTTTGCTTGATTACCTAATGTCTCTTGAACCCAACAAATCACTAAGAGAGGCGGGGTATCAAATCCAAATGCTTTTTATCTACTTGACTATGTGTCATATATTCTTAGCACTGTTGTAGTTGAAAGTATACTGTACTAAATGCAGAAATTGGATGCAGATTATCAGAGTTGCTTCAGGAAATGTTTACTTATATAAGAATTTAGTTTGTCAACCATCCCCTTGGCTTCTTGTACCTCAGACCTGACTAGGAGACCCTGTTTTGGAAAATGTGCTTTTTGCTTTGTTTCTACTAGCTGGAGGATACAGAATCGATTCCAGACTCGTGGATGTCTCTTCAATGTGAGGGCAGCTAATAAGCACCGAAGGACAGAGATGGGTACTAAAATATAAGCGCCTAAACAAATAAAAGGACTATTGCTATCTATTCAGATTTAAACCATGCTAACAAAGCTAAAATTCTAACCCTCATCTAATAATAACAAAGCTGTCAGTGTCAGACGATTACGCTGTGTTTGCTCGTGGGTAGGACAGCAGACTAAAATGTGAACTATACTACATTTAATGCAAATACTGCTAGTGCAAGTTTTATACTGTTTTCCCAGTTAGTGCTTAGGCAAGCAGAAGCCAGTTTGTCAATGGATAGTAGTTACCAAGTTTATTGTAAAAAAAATTGCTGCGCCTTCATTCCAGTGTAGTCGATATGGTTCAGTACTGACCACTCAGGTGACAACAGCTTGCATAACAATAACTACTTATTGCCACATAGTTTGACTAAATTAATACTTAGAGTGTGAGCTGTAGTGACAAATCAGCAATGATTCTGTATTAAGGTTGTTTTGATTTTCTATCGAAGAGCCCTAAACTTGTGCTTGTAATCAAGAGTAGCCTTCCAATGTGATAAAAGTAGCCACAACCACTGTTATTTCTTCATTCTATACCAAAAGATGGATAATAAAGCAACAGAGACATTGTAAGAGAGACACATGGCAATTAATAAAATACTAAATCAAAATATATGTAAGAATTTCACAGCAGCAAAGATGGTGGCATAAGTATCTTGTTTTTTATTTACATTATGTTCATTTCATCATCCAAATGCATGTTTCATGCGTCACTTTTCTATGTTGCCTGCATGTAACTTAATGGTTGAGTGCAGTTAAAAATTATGTTTGTGACTCTTGCATAGAATCTGAAGTTAATCATGCAGCTGCATGGTCGGTGTTCTGTTTGTGATAACCACATTTTGAGTCAACGATTAATTATTCTCTGTTCTTTTTGGATGTAGTTCAAGTGGATGTCCTGAAGTTGTTTGGAATTCTTTGAATCTATGTTGTGAAGTGCATCAAAAATGGGGGATCCATTAAGTCTGCTGATCTAATCAGTTTTTCAAAGGATATCTAGTCCTAGTCTTCTTACTCTTAGTTTTACTGCAATAAGTTAAAGGCAGTGAGCTGTGAAACTGGTTAATTAGTGGTTGGACATTGAAAGATCTGAGAAAACTTTGTCATTATTTTTGACAGTTTCTGAGGAGCACATTAGCTGGGACTTTTGGGAGCAGCTTATCAGTTTGGATTTAATTTCAGTAT
>VUQJ01012715.1:34340-49820 GCA_015108635.1 Andinoacara biseriatus
GGATAAACTTATTTTTTTAGCATAAATATTCATTGTCAGTCATGTTAGACAAACAGAAGCATCAAACACGCCTTCATTTCAGTCACTGTATGGTGAGCTTAGGCTATGCTGTATGGAAACCACAGGCATAATGGTTGGTAACCATTACGTCTAGGACCTGGGAACTCTGAACTGTCGTTTGGTGCATAAGTGCAAATGACAGTCAGGACCCGTTCAGTGGCCCAAAGGTGCAGGAAAACAATGCTCTCGTCCACCAGTAAAAACTTCAATGTACAGGCAGCAAGCTGAGAGGATACACGGACACACTCCACTGCCCGCTGCCTCTCACCGAGGCCAACTGCCCTTGGCTGCTGCTCAACACACACTGCACCCGACACCTATGGGAACTCCGATGGTGGCCTACAGGAGGCTGGGCCCATGTCTCCTCTTTGGGCTGCACATAGCAAAGTCCCATTAGCTAAGGCCTGGCCACCAGGTGTTCTCCCTCAAGCACCGTCCCCAGGCCTGGCTCCAGGATGGGGCCTTGGTAATTCTATCCCAAGCAGGGTAAACTGTTCCCTTGGTCTTTCTGTCCCTAGATTCCCTGGGACACACAAACCCCTCCACCACAGTAATCAGAATCAGAATACTTTGTTGATCCCAGAGGGAAATTCCTATTGTCACAACAACATCTGTTTATAGAAAGAAAGATAAATAGATAAAGTAGATAAATTTGCTAAACAGTAAATTCCCAGTGGGGGACACAGGAGGCATTGTTGGTCTGTCATTAGGCATTGTGATGTGAATGCAGTCAACTAAGTGATGAGAATGAAGGGAAATAATATAATAAAGGCAATGGGTGTTTATGGGAACGATGACATCAATAAGGAGACGTCATGGGAATCTTCAGAAAAAGACATAAAGAAGCTTGTTTTCTCCATCTACTGAAAAAAAGTACACATATTACATAATTAAGTCAGTGAAAAGAGAGAACATATAAAGCCTTGCTCTCAGTAGTCTTGTAATAGTTAAATATAGCAATTTAAGGATTGTTAAAAACTGACTACTTGGACGCAATACTTTCCATTATCTCCAATTTCCTTCTGAATTCTTTCCATTTAAACACAGATTGTTCTTCCCCTTCTGCCTTTCATTTATTTATTTTTATTTGTCAAGGAGTTTTGCGTCAGTGCCAACAGAACAAAAGTGAAATCTGGATGATACAGCTTAGAAGGTGAATAGAAAGACCAAGAATGTGGAGCAAATATATGCAAATTTATTTAGAAATACATATGTGTGTTAAGACTTGACACCTAAAGAGCCCTAAAGCAGCTCTTGCAGGTTTGGTGGTGTTCACATAGCAAAATGTTAGAGGCGTGTAATGGGAATGTCATGCTAAGTGCAGCCTGTGATTGCTCCACAAATCAGTCAAAACAGCTTGAAGTCTCAATGGAAAATGCCAAAAAGTGAAGGCAAAGACTCTCAAAGAATGTCTATGTTGTTTCTCTCTGACATCCATGGGAATTCACAGAGTAAATACAATTTGATTTTATAGGTTTTGGAGCACCTGAAGGACATTTCTAGGTCTTTAGTATGTATAAAGTCTTAAGTAATGACTGCAGTAACTACTGCTCTCTCGAGCCCAGCAGGTCATGAACGGGCAGCCAGAGCCCTGGAGCTAAAGCTCTGAGGTCTGGTTTCTTTATCTAGCCTGGACTCAAGCCTCATATAGGCAGAAAAATACTTCCAGCAGAGAGTTGCTCGTTTCCATGTTTATCGTGTAAGGAGCATTGTTGTATTCCCCCCAGTAAAATGCAGAGTTGTGCTTTTAAACACAGCTATAATCACACTATCTCTCTGGTTTATTTAAACAACCACTGAGCCACAAAGCCAACAAATCCCACACGCCATTAAACTTGAATCACAGAGTCCCAGCTATCGCTAAGGTCTCACATGACAAGTGCACTGGCTACTGCTCTAACCATTGAGGTTGGGGAGGTTCCCAGGCAGACCAGCTGCCCAAGCTGGGAGCTTTTCCTCATGTTTCTGCACAACATTCTCCCCACATATGGCTCAAATAAGCAGCCTCAACCCACTGCTCTGCATTTAATCAGAGTCAGCCCTCAAGGAGTTCATCCTACTTACATCTTCCTCTCAGCAGCCTTTTTGTTAATTTCCTTGGTACCTCTGCGGTTCTACCTCTTCCTTGCTCTTTTTGATCTTATGTTGCATATCTCAGTTGACTCTTGGAAGTAATGAAATGTCACCTCCAACATTTGACCACATCAGAAAACACTGCTGGATCATTACAGGGAAAATTCTTGTTTTTTTGAAACAGGGACTCATTCTTGTCTGTTACGTCTAGCAAAATTCATGGTGTTTAGAATAATTTAGCACTATTTAAATTCAGCTGTTCAAAATACTATAGTTACTATAGCCCCCTGCGGCTCTTGTTTTGTCAGTTTGCGCATTGATAATCTATAGTCTTTGTTCCAAAACATGTCTTTACTTGTTGGAATATGATTGCGCTGGAGCTTCATACAGTAAAGTCTGCATGAATATCTTTGTTTCCAAAATCCAGAACAATTGCTACAGTATGTACCAGGCGTTGTCATAACCCACAGCCTTACACTGACCAGTGTTACCCTGTGGCACTGACGGTGTTGACCTGCTCTCTTTTTTTCACCACACCAGTCCATTGATATTTACCATTTAACCTACTTTGTTTGATTAATTGGATCAAAGTTGTGATGGGCGTTGGTTCCTTGGACGGTATTGCTGGATTCAAAACATTCTGTCAGCCTTGCCATGAACCACCATCACTGGCTGAAACCCAGAACTGAGTGATCTTGGAGCTCTCGTGGGGCATGTTCTTGGTGAAAACAGCAACTGTACATGTATCCAGATCCATGACATTTCTGATGCAGACTAACCTGATTTTCATCTGGACTGATTTTATAGCATCACCTAAGCTGGATCTGCTCACAATGATCTGTTGGGAAAAGCCTATTTTCATGAAATTGGGCTTATTAACATTGGGCATGTTGCTCATTACATCAGCAAAGGTCAAAGTTAAACTTGCAAACCACACCTCTGTGAATGTGCAGTGGTCTCTCACTTAGCACTAACATGTTTTCAATTCCCTGAGTAAATAGTACCTCAAATTTAACATCTGGTGAATATTAAAAAAATTACTATAACAGAAAATGATTCTGACCCAGAATGAATCCCAGCTGAAGGATGAGCCTGGTATTAAAGTGCAGGAAAAAGGGGAACTTTTAGATGTTAAAACTTGTTTTGATCAGCCTCCTATCCTACATGGCGATATGATCCTTGAAAGTATATCCAAAAAGCAGTTTTCTCCATTGACTTAGCAGAAAACATCTGGGCTAAAAAGGCTTATTTCTTTTATTATACGTCATAAACATTAAAGTGAAGGGGGAGTTTTGCTATTGAAACTACATTGTGTCCCCGAGGGTTAATGTGGGATTTAGCAGAAGGGAGAACTCTAGATTCTGTTTAGTGGTGCATCACGGATGAAAGAATCTGAATCAACTTTCACCCAGAATTTATCACCCATTTACACAGGTCCATCCTTTGCTGTTGTGGTAACCAAAAGGGCTTCCTGCACTTTACACGACCCGGAGATGACATTGTCTATGTAGAGTGAATCCCTCAGTTCCTCCACAGTCTCTGTGCTACATACTGCCTGAGATGTTTTCTTATGGTTGCAGCTAACAGAAATGGGCTGAAAATACCCCTCTGCACATTTTCATGGTTCTCATTTTTACAGTCTTTGGTTGTTTGTTTGGAACCTAAAAGCATCTCTGTCCTTTTCTGCTAGAGCTATTTGCAGGAAATCTGAAGGACCTCTGCAGTGAAGGCTGTCTGATGAAGCCTGAATTTGATTAGAACACTTAATATATTTGAATTCAGGTTAGGCCCAGTCAGTAAACAGTCATTCAGAGATAGACAACTTATGTGATAATGCATCAAACACCACTCGCAACTGAGTTATTTTCTTCAATGACAACATAATGTAACATGCAGTATTTCACAGTCTCTGGCTGCTCTGCCTCCAAAGTGTTTTGTTGCAGGTAATCCTGTATGACATCATTACACCTCACATACAATGTTGCATTGGTTTTTAGTCTTTACATAAGGGCTTCAAGCCATCCCTTTGCAACTCTGAAGTTGTTGGGAAGAGTAGGTCTGTCAGGTTGCCATTATAGCTCAACTTGATAGCGACCATCCTTCCTGTTACAATCTGTTCAAAGTTCTGAAGAGCCTCAGTTTCCTCTGGGCTCTGGGTTTTCCCATTAACAGTGTATACTGACTCCACTTCCCAGAAAGCACATAGCTATTTAGAGGTCTGTGTGTCCTCAGCTAGACTGGTGTGTATGCAAGGTGCCCCAGTGCCACTTGATGTTGGCTCTTGTAATGTCCATCCAAAACTGCTTTCAATAGCTACTACTGATTTAGTGATGCTCTCAACCTTACACCACACACTACTTGCCAGTAACAGTCCACTCCTATTAACACAGAGAGTTCTGAATCATCTGAAAGCTGCAGTCCCCTTTTTTCTTTAATTCTTGTTGAATGGGCTCACCAGGGACCCCAGTGTCCTCTGCCTTAATGGTCTAAATCAGTGTGGTGTTCTGGGTGTTGTCTTTCAGTCTTACTGTGCTGGATACAGAAAACATCACAGCATCTGTACTGCTACTGTGACTGTGTGCCTTTACGTGAAGTAAGTTTGATCACAAACTGATGGGCGATATTGATGCACATCAAACACCTTCATCTCTGCAGAATCTTGCCATGTACTTTGGACCAAGACACCTTTCCAGTTTCTCTGTTTCTCTTTGCGAGCAGTCACAGAATGTTCTGGATAATGTTCTTGTTTATGGTTTGTACTGTCACAGGTAACTGAACATCTCCCGTTTACACTGTGCATTGTTGTTATGAATAGCTGTTTAATGTTGAGACCAGAATTCTTGTTACTGGTTTATTTCTCCAACATATTTCTCAGCCAGCAACTGAGGCAGTTTAACAGTTTGTCTGATGATCTGAGTGAACTTGAATTTGCATCATTCCCCTGTACACTCGTAGATTTGCACACCTTCTGAATTAGTCTGCTGGTGCAAGCTTTTCATGTGAGAATATAGTCCTTGAGATTCCAGAGACTGAGTGGTTGCAATCTCTGTCTCCATTAAACTTTCTTCCTTGGCTGACAAGACCGATAGCATTTCACGCACATTGTTCCCTGCTTTCTTAAACTCCATTTAACATGCGTGGCCATCTCTGCAGCTAGCGTTAGCTCTCATTTTTGTCAAAGTTCAGAGCCTGTCAAAGGCGACCTTCCTGGGTCTAGGCACCAAGTTGTTGGAATAGTTTAAAACAAAATATTCATAACAATTACAAAGTACATCCATGATCGCAAATAAGTGGAAAGATTTTAGCAATATTGGTTTCACCATGCCATGTACACATTCCCGAAACAGAAAAGCACAACTCTCAATCTGACAGAATGCTCCTTTAAGCCTCTAATCTGATCAATGTATCTTAAAGAACAACAGACAGGACTGAAATGTTTCTGATGCCTTCAGTTTCCTGGAGGCAGACAGCATGGATATCTATTGTGAGGCTCCTATTATGGGCAGGTTTAACTACTTTGCAATGGTTCCAATGGCAGCTGTGCACAACTACTTCTATAAATCTGCCCGGTCTAAACTCTGTTGATATTTTGTGGCCTTATTATTGTTATTTTAACAAAGAAACCACTTTCCCATATATCTTCTGACAAAAATCTGTATCTACATGTTTGCAGTGCATGAAATATGTCCTGCTGGTCCTTCCCATGCTACAGAGTCAGAGCTAGAGAACCCCCAGAAACCATCTGCCACAACATTGAAAATGTGTTGTGTTCAAGAAGTCCCTATTTAACTGTCCATACCCTTCTACTTCTGTTGGTTGATCCCTTTAGGTGTGACCACAGCATCTGCCTCCATGCCGCCCTATCCCCAGCATCCTCCTCCGTCACACCAATCCACTGCATGTCCTCCTTCATTTCATGCTTCAATCTTCTTTGTGGTCATCCTCTTTTACTCCTTGCAGCTTCACTGACACACTTGTCTTCCTCACATTCACACACATGAATTATATCTTACCTCTATTAACTTTCATTCCTCTTCCTTTTGGAGCATTCCTCCATCTCTTCTATCTACTTCCTGCTCTCACTTACAGATCACAGTGCTGTCTGTGAACATCACAGTACACAGACGCCCCTGCCTGACCTCATCTGTCAGCCTGACCCTTGCAAATAAGAAGTGGTTTAGAGCTGAACCTTCATGTAATCTCTTCTACACTTCTCCATTATCACTCCCAAACTAAAAATTGCATCGTAGTGCCATTTCTCGGCATGAAACTTCTCAGCCTAGCTTCAACAACTCTTTCCTATATCTATTGTATGGCTCATCAGCTTTATTCCTCTGTAGTTACTCCACCCAAATGAGCCAAACTATTATAACAACTTGCAGATGTTTATCTAATAACAAAGCTATATCACACTCTGGAACATATTATCAGATTCAAGTAAACACGTGATTCTTGTTATCATTATGTGGGTGGGTGAAAGACTTAAGAGACATTGTCAAGGGCAAAACAGTCTTGATTTTATCTAGATTTCTTTACAACCAGTCCAACAACATTGTTGTTCAAACTAACAGCAGCATTATCCATAGACAACCGGCCTCGTCAAAGTTTGATTTGAACCCTGCAGACAAACTGTCCATCGGTGTGACAGTTGAGAAAACTAACATAATATAATATATAATCCGAGCATACACAGTGACAATGAAGCTGGGTTCAGATGGAGGTGGATGCCAAGGTAACTAGTCTAAACAGCCTACGAAATCTCAATCAGGATCTTAAGAAGCTCTTTTGTTTTGGATTTAGTCCTTTAGTGACTCTGATATTTGTCCTAACAAGTCTCTGCAGGTACACCGGCGAGACTTGAAATAACTTTGTCGGAGCTTTTCCGAGCATCCAGCTGACACAGGCAGCTGATGTTTTAATGCCTTTCTTTCACTCAAACTCAACCACATGCTTGCTCCTCTGTGACCATCTGTCCACTAATGCAAGCATGGAGCCATAACTGATCCCACACCTCCATGGATGTTAAGGTCGTGGCTCCACTTGGTGATCAGAGCAGCAGCCAGGGGTGCAAAAAGGGTCGCTACACTTTTCTCATTATTGTCTTGGATGCCCATCAATCTACATGACAAGATAACTCCAAAGCCAGACCACAACTGACCCGCTGCTGAAATGCTTAGTAGTTGCTAAAGCAATGCTGCATTTTTGCATTTTTTATTTACTACAGCAAATTTAGAATCACCAATTAGCCTAAAATAACTGTCTTTGGAAGAAGATGTAGCACCCTGAGGAAACTCACACAGATACAGGGAGAACATGCAAACTCCAAACAGAAGGGGCAGGCAAACAAAGAAGGCAACAGTTAACCACTGCAACAATATGCCCCCCCAACGATGCTATATTACAAGTCAAATGCGATTATTTAAGGTTTTAAGCTGGAACTATATCTGTCTCCATTCCTCAACTTCTAATAACAAGGTTTTGACCAAACCAATCAACATGCTTGCCACGCAGGACCACACTTGCCTGGTATAGAAAAGAATTACCATCTCTTTACACTGATTTTCTACCTTCAGCCTAATAAAGCCTCCTCTCTCTGACTTTTGGCAGAAAAGACTCGATTTGACTTAATTAATCACAAGAGACGGACAACCTGCTGTGCAACTTGACAGCACTGTTGGCTCACCCAGCTTTTGCGCTTTCCATTTGCACACGAGTAGGCTAAATAGTTTGAGAAATATCTGAAGCCTGACAAGAAATGCACAAGGAGTTGTTGTTTGCAGGCATGCACGTTGGCTCCTCTGCCAGCCATGTTTACCACCAACACCCTTTTGCAATTACGCTCGCAGAGATGTTGACAGGGACCTTTGGACAAATAACTTCAGCTTGTGATACCATCTGTTAAGTTCATTAAAAAGAGGATGAGATCAGCGAGTATTCTCATGGCATACGGGCAGATGTCATCCTGTCATGAAAAGGTGTTTTTCTTGTAAAACACATATTTTTAAAACTCAGTCCATGTGTCTTTAACCACTAAATTAGCACAACCATAAGTTCCACCTCTGAGATGTACAAGGATCCAAAGGAAATCATTGACTCATTGGTGATTCACTTTGCAGTATAAATTAGAGGACAACATTGCGATGTTGGGAAAAAGTAAAAGCTATTAGCAGAGTATAAATGTAGACAAGTAAAAGGCGGCAATAGGTAAATCTACTAACCAAATTTCAGGAGGAAAGTGAATAAATGTTATAGTTAAGCAGTCACGAGACTTACAATTCCAAGAAGACACCAAACCATTTATTTATTCACGGTATCCTGTCGATCTTTAAAGCTCTACTTATTTTGATTGCATCTAGTTTGATGAAATAAAAGTGGGCAGCACGGTAGCATGGTGGTTAGCACTGCTGCCTCACAGCAAGAAGGTCCTAGGTCTGAATCCACCATCTGGCCGGGGCCTTTCTGTGTGGAGTTTGCATGTTCTCCCTGTGTTTGTGTGGGTTCTCTCCAGTTACTCTGGCTTCCTCTCACAGTGCAAAGACGTGCAATTAGTTGGGTTAGGTTAACTGGTGAATGGTTGTCTGTCTCTCTGTGTTAGACCTGCGACTGACTGGCAACCTATCCGCCTCTCACCCCATGGCAGCTCGGATAGGCTCCAGGCTCCAGGCCCCCTGAGACCCTGAATTGGATAAGCAGATGGATGGATAGAAATAAAAGCTTTATATCGCCAGATTTTGTACACCTTGTACTTGGAGGCATCTTCCTTCACTTTGAAGTGAAGAAATATGCAGCGATGTGCACAGCAGGGACTGACGAGGTGGGACAGCGCCGTCTGAAAGAGGATTGCTCCCTAAATGAGAGGACTTGTAATCTTATCATCGCCATGCCATTGGATGAGAGCATGCATAAGGCCAGTGCATGAATTGGTGTGGAATTATAATATACTTGAATGTACTTTATTTAAGCATTTTCTTATGCTGCTTTCTGCTTCTAATCTACTATAATTTGGATGCAAATATTGGACTTTGTACCCAAAACAATTTATTCTGAAGCTTTAGTTACTTATTGTTTTACAGATTTAAAAATATAAATCCACTAAAATATGATGCTGTATTATTATGGATAAAGCTAAACAACAAATAGTTATATTCATCTTCAGCTGAAGCATTAATGTGATATACACAATTATGATCCACTGATATAGTGTCTATGAGTAATTTTACTTTATATACCTCAAGCAGCCTACATTTTTGTATTAATTAAATATGATCCTTTCTTAAGTAAAGACTATTAATATGTGTTGCACCACTTTGCAAAACTATTACTCAATACAAAGCAATTTTCGGTGCACTTCTCCTGTAACGCATCTGTATAAAAGCACAGGACTGCGCATGAGCCTGGAAATCGTTTCATATGGTGCATTTATTTCTGATCAAACTTGCCCTTGGTCTAACTGGACCTCTATAGTTTATCCTCTCAACTCCATGACGATGGTGAGAGTATGGTCTCTAATGCGCTCTACCTGCCGGTCATAAGTTGGCTCCTGGACGGGCTGCAGAGCGGCTGGACGTAGTAATTCTCCAGTTTGACTCCCTGCGCTGCCAGCTGGTCCAAGGTCGGGGTCTTGATCTCGGAGCCGTGGTACCCGACATCCCGGAAGCCTTGATCATCCACCAAGATAAAAACGATGTGCGGCTGAGTGCTCGACTTCTCAAACTCATTCCCTTGGTTGTGAAGCTCGGCGTTCCATTTTTCCCACGACGTCTGAACGCTCCACGTCTGCGAAATGATAAAACCGAAGAATAAACCCACCGGCACCCACCAGATAAACATGTTTCAGGCAGATTTAGACCGGGGCCAGCGGTTACTGTTGGTCCATATGACTGCGTGCGCGGGCGGCGACGTTTTGCACATGTTCAGGGGGAACAGCAACGCTTGGAAATCGGGTTCAGTCTTTCCCTCCAACCCAACAATCCTCCGAGAGCTCCGGGATTTGAGGAAAGGTCCCAGAAAACAAACGCATCTAGCGCAGCTGTTCTTTCCTTTTGCCGCACACTACATAACTCAAATGTTCAGAACACGATAAAGACAGAAAGTCATGCAGAGGTTTTTCACAGCACATCTTTAGTCATTCTTCCGGCTGTGCAGTTTTTGTCAAAAGACGCGCAGCACTCCCAGAGCAAACACGCAGCGTAACAACCGGTTCACTGCGGGCGTTCTCCATCCTTTCACCCAGCAGCGGTGTTTCCAAGCTCACAGGGCGGCGAGGACTCAATCCACGCGGCAGGTCCATGCCGGAGTCCTTCACTGTCTGCAGCTCCCAGCGCAACTCTATCAGGGGACGTTCAGCCCATTTTTACGCCCCTTTGGTGAGACTGCAGCAACGTGTAGCTGCAACTAATAAAGTTATGATCCTAGTGCTCAAATCTTTAGTGATTAATTAAAGTCCCCCTGCACTGTTTTAGTAAAAGCTGTTATTGATTCGTAGCTTTACTACTGAGCAGTGTGCGTTTAGATTGTTCTACTGAAACGGTGAGTTTCTGCTCACGGAGCGACATTAACGCTCCGTTAACAGACCGACATCAGAACTGGTACAAAAACAAAGAACTGCGTGTTAATGGCGTTTATCTGTGAGAGTTTTCAAAACATGACATTAGTGATTTTACACATTAGTTTTTTTTTTCAGTCTGACTGAAGAGAAACACACAAATGTCTCCTGGAAGAACCACTTTAATAAATATTGTGAGACATGGAAGAGCGAGGCACAACGACAACAGGACAGCAGGTGTTTCCAGCTGCAGAACTAAAGATTCTGAGGCTTAGATAAACATTACTGTCATGGAAATGTTGTTTGACAGACCAAAAATCAAGCGGATGAAAAGATGGCTTAACTTAACGCAACTGTGTTTATATTTGGTCATACTTGAAAACAGTTGTTTAAAATTTTTTATGTATAACGCAAGCTGCCCCGATAAACTCTGTACATTTATTGCTTTAAGTGACTCATCTGTAATCTCCACCACTGCAGTTGGAGTTTACATTATCAGGATTACACCAGGTTAAAATAAAACAGGACACTCCTTAAAGGATGAAGAACTTGTGTATAATAGAAGTAAAGACTCCACATAAGCGCCCCGTTTCAGCTCTAAAAAGAACAAAGCGTCATCAAAAGTTCTGAGACTGTTCTGCTTGCAATGAGTTCATACACATTGCAACATGCACCACTTGCAACTTGCAACTGAGTCTGATCATTTTGTGGTTGCACCATGATGCAGATGCAGCACCACGCCTGCACCAAGTCTGAGAGGCTCTGCCTACAACAGTATTCTGTAGGTAAGGACTGTTTAGTGAACAGGTTGTGGATCTGCACGTGATGTGTTTTGTTTACTTATGTGGTTGTGAAATGTATAGTAACTTTGTGAAGTTGCATGAAAATATTGGGCAGTTTAGTGCAAGGCTCACTGGTTAGTGTGGTGAAGTTTCCAGTAACAGTTTGTTGGGTTGGCTGTGGCGTTCATGGTCAGTGTATAGAAACAGATATTCAAGCTCAGTTCAACATTAAATGGTTTCTATTCCATTAATATTGTTTTATTATTGTTACTAATATCTGGTGGAAATGTCCTCCAAAGAGCTTGTTTTCATTTTCATACTTTGACAATTTTTTTGGAGCCTGTTCTTTTTCACTTTCACTTAAGTAAAGAATTCGAATCAGTACTTGAACATTTTTGGAGTCACGTGTGGTTGCACGGGTCACCTGTGTCATAGAGGTCAGATATCTTTTAAGCTCCCAGTTGCATTCCTGTTGTGGACCTCCCACCCTGAGCCACTCACTCTGTCCCAGCTCACACTTTTCAATAAAAACTGTGAAACTACCGTGGGTCTTTTGAGACTGTTTTTTGAGTCCAAACAAGACAATTTTGAGTTGAAATTGTTTTTCCAAAAGTGAGAAGCCACAGGAAGCGAATTTATGGATGAATCTAATAGTATTATTGCTATTTTTTCCTCCCAGATTTTCCATAAATACTGCAGTCTAATTATAGTGATTTTTTTAAAAAGCATGATAATGATGACGTGAGACTCTGATATTGTGATAGCCTCGGTGCTGAGTTTGAGTCAACTGCACCTCTGTTCATTCTCCTCCTGCTACCTGTAGCCATCTATGCTGTGCTTTGGTGGAGTCAGATAACATTATTTTTCTCCATTTGCTGTTAGCTGAAAGAAGTGCAGCTCTTAAACCCTACTGCTAATGAACAAACCCAGCTGATTATTCAGTTTATTAAAATGATCATTATAACCCAACAAATGGAACGAAAAACCTTCTGGACGAATCAAACCTGTATTTCAATAAACGGGGGTTTCAAATGAATGAAATTATTGGAATGTCATCATCTGACATTCTTGTAATATTTTCTGCCGTTAGACTGAATCTAATGACAGCTGTCTTTCTACAGAATAATCTGTTTCCACTGCAGCTCCACAGCAAATACAGCAGGAAAAAAATGGTTTTCCTTTCAGGATTTGCTCTCCTGAAACCAGACATTTGATTTACACGTTGGTGCTGAATGAGAGGCACATAATCTACAAAAACAGAGCTGGAGAAATATATTTCCATCTGCCGTGCTGAAATATAAGTACACAGGGTATGTGTCACACATGAAGCCGAGATCGCGAGGACAACCAGTCAGAAACTAAAGGCTCTGGGACAAGTGTGGCAAGCTTTGGATTGTGCCTGTGCAAGTGTTACATTTTAGTGGCTGCACAAATAAACTCAAACACTTGTGTTTGCAGATATGTGATTGCTACTGGTTGCAGAATCTCAGCTCAGCATCTCACTGCATTGAGATTACCTCCAATGATGACAAGCCTGAGTGTCAGTACCTGGGGTACCAGAGGCCCAGAACAAGAGTCACTAGCAGAATACGCTGTTTGGCAGAGAAGATTTGGCTAAAGTTTTTTTTACATGGGCACAACCCACAAACTTAACTCTGCTGCTCAACCCACAAATGCATTTTCCTTACAACCGTGGCTCGGTTGAAGAGGAACTAAACACATTTAACTGTTTGCACAGTGTGCACTAGTGTTGTCACTTTTAGATGAGGTGGCACTGCAAAACAGATCATTCTGATGTGTTTAAAGACATGTTGCATTTTCAGTCATGTTTTATTTTTGTAATGTAAGTAGTCTCAAACTAACCAAACTGAGCAAGCAGATAACTCATCACTCACCTTTTCCTCATGTGTGTGGATCAAGATGGGCTATTTCAGGCTGAAGGAAACCCTCAGTTGTTGCCAGGTGATTGCATCAGAGTGAGGTATGAGCTCTGGCTCCAGTCCTGTCACAATTCCTGTCTGTGTGTTTCACTGTGGATTGAACTCTCTGTTCTGCGCAGACCTCGCCGGTCTTGGCCCTGAACAGATCTGCAGCCCTTAACAATTTATTCACTTTTCAAACTGTGTTTACATCAGCTTTGTGCCAACAAACCTGTGTTAACCTTTCTCTGTGTCTGGCGAGTGAGTCCTCTCCGTTGGTGCATCAGCACAGACTGAAATTTAAAAAAAAAAAAAAGCAAGAAAAAGCTTTAAAAATGAATGACACTAAAATTTGAGGATATAATTTATGTGTAGTTCTTTCATTTGTGCTTTGAAGACATCGAAAAAAAACAAACACCCGCTGCTGCATATCAAGAAGATGGCTGAACGCCCTCTTATGAATATTCCAAATTTCCCCAGCAGGCAGGACATCCTGGGGCAGGAACTGAGCAAGTTAAAGGGATTCTCTAGGCTGGAGATAAAGGCTTTTCCTGCTTTCACTGTCACCAGGACTTGAATTATAAACAGGAATTACATTTGAGTTGACAGAGAGGTTAGGATAGTGCAGGGAAATATAGAACTTGTAGCTTTTCTAATGGCACCCTCAAAAATCCCTCAAAGCTGACAAGTTTTAGGTATGCATTTAGACTTTATTTAAATATTGAAAATCTTAAAAGAGCCCATTTAGCCTAAAAGTAGACTAGCCATGAATAGGACAGTATGTTTTTAAATATAAGACTTGATCTCATTTACCCGCCATACAGTATTAGCATGAACCACGTGTGCTGTGTAAACAGGCTTGCGGACACGGAGGTGTCGGGGCAAATTAGCAGTGGTGTGAACGGCCCGCGCATGGACTGTGTGCATGCACAGCACATGCACAAACACTCCAGTTAGCAGAACACCAGAGTAGTATGGAAACATATTTTTTTGTGAGGAAAAAAAAGTTGACAGATTTGAACATCCAGAGCAAACAGTATGCAGGAGAGTTTCTCAGCAAGTCTGCACATGTTAGTAGAATGGGAGTTATTTATGAAGCCACGGTGGAGTGAAATGTATTCAGTTTCTTCCTACATCTGTGCGACAATAATTGAGTCAAATCCAATCACAAAGTCTTCAGCATTGTAAGAAGTGCAGTTACTTAGTTGTGTTATTAAAAAAAAGAGCTGTTTAACATTCAGAAACAAGATGTGACTTCAAAGCTCTTGAAGTCCTTAAGGAGCTGAGCTCATCATAATCACTGCCCATCACCACAGCCCACTATTACTCTGTGATGGCATAGTTTACAAGACACCAGGCACTGATTTAGCGTGAGTGCATGCCGATGATCATTTGATGATGTGAAAAAATAATAATGAAGAAAGTCTGGCCACATTCTTGTGTGCAGTTACTGATCAGAAGTCTTCACGAGTCTCTGGAACTACATTATGCTCAGTAGCTGTCAATCACAGCTGTTTATCATGATGATATGCATCCTTTAACTCATCACTCATCAGAAACAATCGCACGAACACCAACGTGATAAAAAGTAATTAATGTAACAGAAACCATGTTTTGGAAAAATGTGTTTGTGTCAGGATCCTGGGTCGGTGGCCCAGTGTTTTGTGTGTTATGTTTTATTTCATCGTAGTTCTGGCTTTGTTGTTTTACTTCCCTGTGTTCTCACATGTGTATGTTGATTCCTCTGTGCCAGTGTTTCGTGTGTAGTCTGTGTGCACCCTGTTAGGTGTTTCTTGTTTTTATTTTGATAGTCTTGTGTTCCCTGTGTGTTATGTCTAGTTGCTTCCTGTGTTTCATTAGTGTGATTTGGTCCTCCTGTTCTCCCCAGCTGTTTCCTGTTTTCCTAGTGTATATATTGTCTGCGTTTCTCTCTGTTCCCTGTTGCGTCCTCCCGTATGGTTATGTGAGTTTTGTTTTGTTTTTGCCTCCAGTGTCCTCAGTTTTATCTGTTACCATTTCATTCTCAATAAACTCGCCTTTAAGTTCAGTCCGCTTCAGGAGTTCTGCATTTGGGTCCGCTCTGCTCCCCTCACCGCTCACA
>VUQJ01012720.1:11388-22135 GCA_015108635.1 Andinoacara biseriatus
AAAAAAAAAATAAAAAAAAAAATAGTAAAAAAAAAAAAAAAAAAAAAAAAAAAAAAAAAAAAAAATACAACCAAAAAAAAAAAAAAAAAAAAAAAAAAAAAATGTTGTTCCCATTTTTAGAAACCCACTGCGATAAGATAACACGTAATACAACCCTGACATAAACAGAGCCTCTGAAGGGCTGCAGCACTACGTTCACAGTCCTGCAGACCCCAAAGTGTACTAGTGCACTGAAACCATCTGTCCTCTCACAAAGCTCATTAAAGGTGTCGAACAGCCTGCGGAGCTGGACGTGGTGTGAAGGAGACGCACAGCTGTCAGTGATTTTCTCTGCATGTAGGCGTCCTCAAAAAGAAACATCTAGATTTCTGCACGGTTTTCTTACCATGTAAGAGGCGAAGATCAGCACGCGTTTGTGTTTCCCACAAGGCCACTGGGGGTCACTGAGCATGTTTGGGTCATAATCCATCACATCTTCCACACCTGGGCAACAACAGACATTCATTCAGTAATAATGTCAAAAGAGCAAAACGGAGGTGAGGCAAGGAACACGAGGTGTGATCAGCAAGTTCCTCGACTCGAAGCAAAAACCCGACAGGGCTCAAAACGGGCCGCTGAGGGAACTTAGCACAATTGGTCTGCATACAGTTCAGGAAAACAGACTGCGCTGCCTTATTTAACAGAATTTTATGCATTTACTTCTGATCATTTGCTACACAAAAGTGTGTTTCATTTGAGTCTTTTCTTTCTTTTTTTATGGAAAGCCAAATCCCAATTTTTTTATATTCCAGAAAAACCTTATTTAAATTTGGCCTCCGTCCTAGTAAAGGTCATTCCTGGTTGCACCTCTGGATTGCTTTCAGCTCAAGTACAACTTCTTTTTTACCCCCCCTGCACATTTGCCATTGGGCTGTAAACCTCAAAGAGACGGCAGACATCAACTTTAGACTGACAGGACCGACTCGTTGGGTGGCTGGTTATGACGTACAGGGGAAACGGCAGTTTTCAGCTGATAAATCCACAATGTCAAAGCCTGAAAGTGACACATGAGGTCAGGTGTGATTTTGAGACTGTGGTTGTGGAGTTATTAAATATTTGAAGGGTTTTGAAGTGAATTCATTCCCTCAGCTCACTGTAGCATCTTCAAGAATTTAACATTTGTCTCAAAGCCTCAAGCCAGGAGTGTCAAAGTTCATGGTCAAACCCAGCATAACTTGAGCTTATGAGGGTCATAGCACTAAAATGGTCACACAATACCTTATAAAAACACCTTTCTTTTAGTTTAATAATGTTTATGTAAACTTAGAAGAGGTTCACATTTAATTATCTATTTAAAAACTGACAAACAGCCTGAATGACTTCAGAAAAATAAGTGCAACTTCAACAAACTGTCTATGGCTTGAACAGTGATGCAGTCATAAAAAGATTTATATAATAAATAATATTATATTACCTTAAATATTTGATAATTCTGACATTTGACCCTGTTTTCCACATTTGTAAGGAAAATTAATCTGTGTTGAGCAGCAGAGTTGAGTATGTGTGTTGCGCCCATGAAAAACTTGCCAAATCTCCTCTGCCAAACAGCTGATTCTGCTATCGGCTCTTGATTTGAGCTTCTGGTACCCCGAGTGCTGACAATCAGGGCTGTCATCATTGGAGACAATCTCAATGCAGAAAGATATCGAGATGAGATTCTGTAAAAAGTTGCAATCCCATATCTCCACAGTCAGGGACCGAACTCTATCCTCCAAGATGACAACGTTCGCCCCAACAGAGCGGGATTATCAGAAACTACCTCCGGAATTTATGAGTGGGGAGGATGGGATGACCTCTGTTGGAATTATTATGTGAACTTATAATTTGTTTTCCTATGAGTTATCATATCTAATGTTTTCATAAGTTGTTTCTATATATTTCTGTGGTTTCTTTTATTCTGATGGGGACGTGTTTGTGAAACTTTTAAAAGGAGCTGTCGAAGGAACTGCAGTCCTGTTCACATCCCCCACAGAAACACACACACACACACACACACACACACACACACACACACACAGAAACTCCTACAACAAAGGACACCTACTCACACACATATGTAAATGAAAGGGCAGACATCTAGGTTGTGTGAACTCACATAGGGTAAACTGGAAAAGTACTGCTGACTGTAACTGGGCGGAAATACCAGTCATGTGACTTTCATGTGTGTGAATAAAAGCTGCGGGAGGCAGCGGCTCGGTGAAGATCTCTCCTGTGTGTCCTGTGGGACACAGAGGATGGCTTCCCTTGCAAGTAAAATAAGACCCATCAACCTCCCTGCAGTCCTGACCTCAACCCCACTGAACACTTGTGGGATCAGCTTAGGTATGTTTTTGTGCCAGACTGGCCAACACAACCACACTGGCTGACTTGTGACAAATGCTGGTAGAAGAATGTGACGCCGTCCCACAGCAGTGTGTGACCAAGCTGGTGACCAGCATGAGGAGAAGCTCATGTGTGGTTCCTTCATACACTGCTGAGGCCCCGGTTTCTTTAAATGAATAAATTGTTAAAGTGCCAATTTGTCTTGTTTCTTCAGACTTCAATCATCCAATTCAAAAAACACCAACAAGAGTCAGTAGCAGAAAAAGTTGTCTTCCACCAACCAATCAACAGGAAGCACCCAGAGTTTGCTCCATACTGTCACCAGTGGACCAAACATCTCAAGGTACCTTTAACAGAGCAGGAAGTAGCAGTTTACCAAGCAGCAGCTAGCCTTTACCTTGCAGGCTTTCATAACAGTCTTATTAAAAACCATTATAATTCTGAGAAAATCAGTGTTTTTATTGGTGCTTAACATGTAAAGTACAAATACGTCAGTATTAAGAGTTGAGAGATTAAAGAAATACGTCACAAGAGGACTAAAAATATCAAACCTGATGTGCACCGTCTTACGTTTTCCAAGTACACACACACACACACACACAGCTGTATTGTGTTAATGAAAGGTTGTGTATCAGAAAGAGGGGTTTAGAGGGTAATTCAAGGCTCTGTCACTGTGGATGTGTGTGTTTATAGACACAGGATGTGCGAACATATGCATGCACATGTGTTTAAAATATAAAGAGGATGACGCTCCAGCACAGCTGCAACAACTCTGTCTCATTTCATCTCTTCATCCCTGCATCCTGTGTTTGTTTTCTCTTCCTCTTGCTGCACCCTTCTTTTGCATTTCAGTTCACGTTTGTTTGAGCAGTTTCACTTCAACCCCTTCACCTCGGGGTTCCTGATTAACCTTTTCTGAAATCTCAAAATTCAAGGACACAAATCAGTCGTTCCACTCAGAGTGCTGACGTATTGTCGTCAGAGGCATAAATCACAGTTAAACAAACAGGCTAAGGCTGTATTTTTGTGCTTCTTTTTTTTAATGTAAATTTAATATGTCAGTGTAACTGTGGCCTGATGACAGAAATTATTTACATTACACTTAATAAGAGGACTGTGGCAGCACGGTGGCGTGGTGGTTAGCACTGTTGCCTCACAGCTAGAAGGTCTGGGGTCTAATCCACCTTGGCCCGGGTCTTTCTGTGTGGAGTTTGCATGTTCTCCCCGTGTCTGCGAGGGTTTCTTCAGGTACTCAAGTTTCCTCCCACAGTCCAAAGATATGCAGTTAGTCGGGTTAGGTTAACTGGTGGTTCTAAATTGCCAATATGTGAATGATTGTCTGTCTCTCTGTATTAGCCCTGTGACAGGTTGGTGACTAGTACCCTGTACCCTGCCTATCCCAGCTGCCTTTCACCCTGTGTCAGCTGGGATAGGCTCCAGCCCCCGCGGGACCCTGAACAGGATAAGCTGAAGATAATGGATGCAAGACAACTACATACAATTAGTTTCTTTTGACTGATGCTGGAAGCATTTAGGACCTGAACAATGTGTCAGCAGGCCACTGCAATGAGCTAAATTAAGATCACAGAAATCATATTTTGGCAGATACGCAGGAACATATTTGCATGGCCAAAGAGATTCATCACTTCCTACCACCTCAGCATTTTCAGGTCTATAGACCTGGATTTTGAAGAATTCAACTATTTAAATACAAACCACAAATTCTCCAGTTTAGTTGATCAACACTACACCAACAATGGGCAACGTACTAAATAATCTACTTCCAAACCTCCAAAAGGTTGTTTGAAATTAAAGAGATATAATAGAAACTCAGAGGAAAAGATGTTAAAATATCAATTGTAAAGTATATTTAATCTAGCTTTAAAAGGATTGCCATTTAGAATACATTATATAAACTATTTTTTTTTCACTTCATTAATTTTTTTCTGATGAAATTTATTTTATTTTATTTTATTTTTTGAAAAACTTTAAATAATGACAGAAATAAAAAAAAAAAAAATCATCAACATTATCAGGTCTACTTGAATATTTCAGGGGAAGAAAAGGTGCCCACTGTGGGTGTGTTTGTTGGTATTTATTACAACCGGAGGGTCGCTGGTTCGAGTCCCCGTCTGAGCGCATGCTGTCATTGTGTCCCTGGGCAAGACACTTAACCCACTTGCCTAAGTGTGAATGTGTTGTGAGGTTGGTATTTGGTGGTGGTCGGAGGGCCGTAGGCGCGAATTGGCAGCTGTGGCTACATTAGTAGCTTACCGCCACCAAGTGTGATTGAGGTGTGAATGAATAGTGCACGAAAATGTAAGCGCTTCGAGTACGCTATATAAGTGTAAGAAAGCGCTATATAAGTGTAAGAAAGCGCTATATAAGTGTAAGAAAGCGCTATATAAGTGTAAGAAGGCATTATTATTATTATTATTATTATTATTATTATTATTATTATTATTATTATTATTATTACCCAGGTCCAGTCCCACGGTGCTGTTCAGTCGGCTGGACGGGTAGCTCCTGCCTGGAATGCTGTGAGTGCTCCTGGACACGGGGATCTGCAGCGTCAGGTCGCTGGCAGATGACGGCTTCTGCGTCACCAGAGCGTTGGTGGGGTACAGGAACTGCGCGTACGACACAGACTGACAGAAAGAAGATTTTAAAAATTGATTATGAGAGCTGACCACATGGAACTCTTATGGATCATAAAGGTGTGCATCTATGAGATGTGGTTGTTCATTATCTACCCTGCCATAGGTGTCCAAGTGAAAGCCCTCGAGCCCTGGCAGCATTTCCAGGGTGGCAGAAATGTTTCCAGATGAGTGTCTCCTCCTGGGGTGATTTAATGTAGGATCACTAGAGAAAGAAAAAAGAGAGAAATATTGATAAAATGTTGATACAAATCCTACCTACGAACACACAGCTCAAGAAAACATTCCTATAAAAGGTGCCCTGTCATACTACAGGAACATTTTTTCCTATTTCTTCCTGATTTGTGTCCAATCCGAAACCAGTCCAAACACCTGCTGCACCTGAAGCAGAAACCTCTCCGAGCAGTCGGTTTACCAACAGGAATTTAAATTAGGGACAACTGCAAGATTCACAACACAATAAAAACTGATTGCGATTCAGCATCAATTTGTCGCAGGTTGCTGGCTGTCATCAACTAACATCTTAAAACACTGGCTGAGTGGAAGGAGAGCATTCAGAAAGGTAATGAGACAGATCACACTGTGGTTTTGGTTCTATTGTAATCACAGTTTAGCCACTTATCGCTCCAGGACACGACAGAGACTGAACATTAATGAATCATTATGACAGAGCAGTTCATCATAACCAGAGAACTGAAAAACTATACAAATGTACCTAAAATAAAACTTTTTAAATTATCACACTTTCATTGCAGACTTACTTTCAAACTGATGAGCAAATTTTGTTTATTCATGTTTATTCATATTCATGGTCTATAGAAAATGAATCCGACTGAGGCCCGATTACCCGAGAACGATCCAGTGGAAACATCTCCGCTCATACAGGACACCTCACTGAATATAATTATATTCACATACCTCAGAAGACACTTTTGAGTTTAAATGTGCAATATGTAGGATTTCAGTTCGGTAGCAACGGTTGATGAGACACAAAAACTGCTTCTTCTGATGTCAGTGTGTGGGAAGTTTAAAGAGTCTGACAGGCATTGATTTAATTACAAAATAGCTGATAGTATTCTTCATTTGTTTAGTCATTACAGCAAGTTTCTTCTGGCGTGATCTTTAATGAAGCCCTATAGGAGCAATATAAACGGATTGTTATACCTGTGGACTCCTGTCAAGCTTTACAGGTCTGGTCTATTTATAGACTTTGATTTGACTGAACGGTCAAAAAGGTTCGCCATCACTTTAATAACACCGTGAACTGAACATTCACAGCTTGTAGCAAAACTTCAGCTACTTGGATAAATTTGATTTTTTGAGCTCACTTCTTCAAGGGGTGGAAACTGTTACTCATTCTGCCTCAAACTCTTCATGCATATTCATAGTGTATGGAGTGTGTCTGTATGTGCAGCTGTGTTTGCAATATGAAAACACAGAGGGAACTCAGAATGTGTTTACAATATTACAAAATTTCTTATTGGGTTGATGCGTCCCACAATGTGCGTGCATGGTGCATGGTGCATGGCGTGTGACATATGAACATGCACAAAGGTTTCTGCAGAATTTCATCTTAAAAAAATGTGTTTGTGTGTGAACACACAAAGAAAAGGAGATCAGGACAACTTATCGAGCTTAGGGAATAGCACAGGTGTACTTTCTGGTCCCTGCTCATCTGTAAATCTTTCTTCCTGTAACTGCGAGGATGTTTATGTATGATTATATCACGGTGTTTGTATGAATCATCAGCCACTCAGGCCTAAGGTCAGGTCAGAGGCTTCTGAGGCACATGGGAAAATCACCCCCCTCCAAACAAACAGCTCTTCCCCTCATACTCCTCCATATTACCTCCTCCTCTGTTCAAAATTTTCTTTGTCTCACAGTGAAGAAACGACATCCTCACCAACTTCATCCTCTGTCTCTCTCATTTTTACCTCTCTTCAGTATCCAAACATTTGCCCAAGTCAGCAGTAGCTTTTATTAGCCCTTGTATAGTTCCTAGAAACAGCTGTCTGTTGCAGACATCTTTGGGTCTTGGTTTTGAAGGAGATTACAGTGATGACAGCTGCGAGAAAAACATTTCTCCACCTGAGTTCACCGTCTTGGTCACAGTACTGCCTCCTTCATGCCTGCGGTGTTTGTCAGGCAGGCAAAGCCGCAGCTCCACCATAAACTATAACAGCCTCACAGTTGTGGGTTATCAATCAGGCTGCTTGGGCTAAATCTTTAAAAAAATTTTATTCACATGCTTCTAAATAAATTTGATACCCTGCACATTTCTGAGTTTAGTCACATGTGAGTGAAACCACCATGCAGGTGAAACCACCATCACCACCTGCCTGTAGAACAGCCTCGTTATTCAAATAACCTCAAACATTTTCTTACATGTGAAAACAGGCGACTGACAAGAAAGACAGAAGTATTTATTAGTCAGAGTTCCTTCAGGTGAACTTAGAACTGTCATTGGTGGGATTGCCATCACTGGCCTAAGCGGGCCAGCAGCTGTTAAATCAACTTTCCAGACATACTCCCCCGTCATCAGACCATTGGTTATGTCAAACTCTGTCTCTTTATTTCATTATGAGAGATACCGAGGGAGAAGATGCCTGAGGACATATGCAGATGTGTCTGTGCTGATTACCTGAGGTAGAAGCTCTCTCCGTAGGGAAGAACAGAAAAGGCAGCACACAGAGACCTCTTAGCACAGATGAGCACAATCCTGAAACACAAGCACACATCAGTGGTTATCCTGTTATGACATCTGCCCACTTGACTTTTTTCATTTGAGGCATTTTACTGACAAAACATGCACACAAAAAAATGAGCATATTTTCAGAAAGGGGAAACTTTAACCCCAGACCTTTGTTGTGAAACTGCATATCGCTCCTCAACATAGGGTAACACTTCCTCACTGCGAAGGAGCAAACACACACTTGACACCAATATAATTGAGCTAAAGGTTCGAGCTGCCCCTTTAACCTGAGTTCTGTTTAACTATCTTATAATAGAGTTTCATTATGGGCAACTGGGGCTGTGTGTGTGTCTGTACTTGTTTGTTTTTTTATTGCAGCTCCTCTGAGTATAAACCCATCTGGAGCAGAGACTGCAGCATGCTGGCCTGGTTTCGGTCTCAAGAGGAGAACGTTTGCAGTCATTATATTTGGCTCAGGAGCCAAGAGACTCAAAGATTATTCACTATGTGTGAAAACATACACACACTTAGCTCAGAGCTGAACAAATACTTGTCCAATATGCAGCTACTCTGTCTGTCGAGGCAACGCAAGGCCAGTGATGCAAGGTCTCAAAGTAACTGAAGCAAATGTGCCCAATTTAAAATTTCGCCAAGGCACGAATTAGCTCTATAGCACGTCCGGATACTGCCAGAAAGAGCAGTAAATTTATCAGAGTAGTTATATAACCTGGACTAAACAATGATGGCCAGACAGCGGTGAAGGCAAGGAGTCGCGCACACACACACACACACACACTCACTCACAGCCACACGTAAACATGTCATTAGCATATGAGCTGTGAGTGAAGTTAGTTTTTTTAGTAATCAGCTATTTAGCCCTAATAAGCAGATATGCCTGCACTTTGCACCTGTGCACCTGGTCTCTGGCATCGGACTCAAAGACTTGTATGCGGAGGCTTATATACTGTTCTTTGTTTAAAAATAAATAATTCATAAACTTTAACCGTAAAATCAATAGAGACATGCAGTCTGAACCTATGTTTGCTAATTATGGTTTGGAACGTAACACTTCATTTCATAGTGATTTATCATTTAAAGGGAATGAAAACAGATTAAAGGGAGCCCGGCAGTTCAAAGTTTAATTCTTCAGGAAGCTAAATACGCAACTGCATGATGGAAAATTCAACATTAAAGGTCATTATAGAATGAATCATTACTAGTTCAATTTAGACACAGTGCCGCTCCTCCTTCCCTTCTGAACATCCCTCGAGACAGATTATGAGTTTGAATTTAATGCTGTTGTTGCTTGTGTGAGCCAGAGACACAAAAATACACACAGGCGGTATACACAAAGCTTGTTCCCTGTGATGCATGGGAAAGTCAAGAGCAGGAAGTCACCAGGGAGCTCAGTGGAAACAGCACAGACCTCGCAACACAGCTGCTGGAAACATGACTGTGTTGGGGAGTCTGTCCCCTGCACCCATCCATTTATTACAACACATTTCATAACACTGGGGGCACATTATTCCATAATCACCTTCAAGAAAAACAGACAATGTTCCCACTGAGGACTGAACCAGTGACCCAGAGGTTTGTCTAAGAGGCTACACTGAAAAATGAAAAGCAAAGGGAATTTATATACTGTATGTACGGTACCAGTCAAAGGTTCAGACACACTCACGGGTAAGTCTGTCCAAACCTTTGACTGGTATATATTATAATATATTACATTATATTACATTGTATTGCATTATATTATTAAAACAACATAATTCTTTTGTATATTTTAGGCATTTCAAATCACAGCTTCATAGTTCACATTTATGCACACCACAAGGTTTAATACTCGGCCATTTGCAAAAACTCTTCATCTTGCTGAGAACTAACGACTTTACTTCAAAGTCTGCGAGTTAATTAGAGTAACATTGTTTCCATCTCAGCAGCGTCTCCATGTTTGGTTCTGCTCTGTGTGGGGAGGGCAGAGACGAGCACATGGTGAAATAGAGAGCAGAGGGCCAACCACGAAGGATAACAACAGTATATCAAAGATGGTCTCACAATGAGCTGAAATTAAATTAGTGCACATAAACTGGATTAAAAGATAAAAGTATGTTTACAATTGTACTATTGCCCTGTAAAAGGTCAGCTATTTGACTAAATGTTTAACAACATTGCTTTGCTTGCTAATCACTTAAACCATCCATCCATTTTCTTCCGCTTATCCAATTCAAGGTCACCCAGACGGAGCTGGAGCCTATCCCAGCAGCGAGAGGCAGGATATACGCTGGACAGGCTGGCAGTCTGTTGCGGGGCTAACACAGAGAGACAATTTAGAGTCACCAATTAATCTAACCTCACTAACTGCATGTCTCTGTACTGTGGGAGGACACCAGAGGACTCAGAGAACCACGCAAACACGAGGAGAGCATCCAAACTCCACACAGAAAGGCTCTGGGCAGATGGTGGACTCGAACCCAGAACCTTCTTGCTGTGAGGCAACAATGCTAACCACTGTATCCCTGTGACGCCCGTTATTAGTTAAACTAATAATGAATATTCTATTAATGTACAACAACAGTTACCTGCTGTTTCAAAGTTGTTATGACACCAACAGCTACTGACTGCAGCTGCACCCTTCGTTTCACGTGACTCAGCGTTGTAAACAAGTGAGATGGAAAACAAGCAGATGACGGCTGCAGCTCCACATTACTTTGATGTACAAAATGAGAGGTTGCATGTCAGCAGTATCAGAGTAAACTGACAAATAAGCACTCGACTGAAGCGATGTGTAACCACATGCTGCGCAGATGTGCAGACTCTATCCTGCAACGTTATACTGTACATGGTAAAACAGCAACATTTAAAACACAATTTGACTTTCAAGGAATGTGCTTAATGGTTTTTAAATGGCTCTGAAATACACATGCAGTATTTGTATGGCCAGTGATTAACCATGTCTATTAGATTATGCTCAATTTTGAATGTTTTCTGCCTTTTAGACTAGTCAACTAGTCTGATGTTTTTTCTCTAGTTTAAA
>VUQJ01012720.1:22155-32823 GCA_015108635.1 Andinoacara biseriatus
TTCTCTAGTTTAAACATCAGAAACATCCCTACTATTCATGATCTCTGCTGCATCATTTTCCTCTGGTGTTAAACTTTTATTAATTCTGCATTCACATAAATAATACAAACAAACGTTGTGTTTTACACTTTAATGCCCATTAGAGTTTGTGAGTTTATGTCACCGTTTTAACTAAGAACAAGATATAAAATTGTTCCCCTCATCTAGAAAGATGAGGCTTTTTCATCTTTTCCATATTAACCCAATGAAGCACTTTGCTCTCAGAGTTTAGACTCACTTGTGCTTCTTAGAGGATCCTAAAGTATAACAGGAGAACTTTTAGCAATCGGATTGCGCTGCTGTGAAACAAACGCTCAGTTTGAGTTGGTGAGACACTAAAATTTTCCTTTCTGATAAAGTTCATAGTTAGTTTCAGCTCTGCTGCTCTAGGCTCAGACTGTTGGAGGACCTGTTGGTCAGAACACATTAAGCACCTCCCCGTTCCCCATGCAGTCGATTAACTTTAGTTTACTCTCTCCAGTACTTTGTGTTTTGGTCGTTCACTTTATGCTTCTTTTTCGTCTCTTTTCTTTCTCCTTATCCCCCCCAATTGGTCGCATCAAATTTGTCCCATATTTGTCCCTGAGTGAGAGGTCACTTCCTGTTAAAAGGGAGTTTGTTTTCCCTACTGTCACAAAGTACAAGGTAAAAAACAAACAAACAAACAAGCAAAACGCAATTCAAGGTTTAAAAAAATGACTTAAAAAATGACAATAAAAATTGATCTAGTCCTCTAGGATATCATTACGACTTTCCTGCTGTACAGTAGCTGAAAACAAACAAGCAAGTTTTACTGGTGATCTCATGGTTAACCATTTAAAATCTACCATAAAGAGCCAAATAAGAATCATGGGATACAATGGCCTATTCTGAGGGAAAAGGGCTCTAAGCTTTCAATATCTCTGTGACAACATGATGCTCTCAACTGGATCTATTTTAAAACAATTACCTCAGTCAGTCTATCATTATCTGATGAGTAGCCCTGTGGCTCTTTTGACCCAGAGGTCTAATTTATACACTCTGCGAGGACGGACAAGAATAGAAAACAATAGAAGAATTAAGGAGAACAGAATGACACTGTCCAAGCTTCTCTGGTTCCTCTCCTGGTTTAAAGACCAAACACTTCTGCAAGTCAGCAATGTATGTAAAGGTTAGTTCCCACAGAGACTTAATGATAATGGAAAGATCAGTGTTATGACCTGTGGGACATGCAACAAGATGCTGCAAACAAGCATTCATTTAAGTGAGTAAAAATATAAGACATCATGTTTCTTTGGGCTAGTTTAGATGTGTTCATTACAGCTACACAAAGGGGTCTGCAGACTGAATGCAACCTCACCTCAGTCCACTGATACAAAGGACTGTCTCAACGAGAATGAGAAAAACACCTCAGAGCATCAGTCCTCATGTTATGCAGTGCACAAGTACCACACAGAGTGACTACTGAGGGGGCCTTTTTGGGGGCTTTGTTTGGAGAAGAGCCAAAGTATTTGTCTGTGTAGCCTCTCCTGATAGCACACCTCTGCATACAGCTTTCAGAGACCTCCACAAGGATCAGTGTAAATCCACATGCTGGGAGACATCAGGGATCAACATGCTGCTAAACACGGTCCACACCTTGGCTGAAGCAGTTGAATGCTTTGTGCTATTTTTAATTTTTACCTTCAAACTTGAATATGGTGAACAAATGCAGACTCACTGAGGAGCCAAATCTGGGGGGGGCATTCTGTTTATTTGAAGTTTAAACTTTAAATTTCAGTTATTCAATATCTGTTTTCCTCTGAAATTAACAAAACCTTTAGCCCAGATACGGCGCAATAACTCAAAGTGAAAAATATGACACAAGCCAAAATGAAATACACAAAATATTTATAAAATGTGTAAAATTTCTGCAAAAAAAAAAAGTTTGTATTACTCATTTAACTCCTCATAGTCAAATCTGACGGTACAGACAACATTTATATCAGAATAATATGAGGGTGTGTGCCTCACCTGCTGCCTCTCGTGTCGTACTGTTTCATATTTTTGATGAAGTGAATCTTTTTGGGCTGTCGAGGTCTGGGCGAACCACCGGAGTGATTACGAGTTCTACGGAAAGGGCGAGACAGGAAAAAAAACATGAATATTAATAAGAATATTTGCTCTCAAATCAGCAAACAAGAAACACACACACACACACACACACACACACACACACACACACAGAATTAAGTCTAAAATAAGATGGAACGTCACAAAAGCTTCTTCATCAACTCATGCATTTCTCCACTTTTATGACAATTTAAAAGAATATTCAAAATAAGTATAGAGAAGTACTTTTAGGGGAAATTGAAAAAAAATCTTACATTTTACATTTCTGTTTGTGAGTTCTACCACAAACCTCCCGGGTTTGTGTGTCTGCCTGTTGAAGGTCAAATTGTGAGCCAGGTTGTGTCACTGTGCCGACCTCACGGATTAAAACAACAGACCTCGACATGAAAGCAGGCCAAGAAGCTCAGTGACCTCACAGCAGTTACATAACGTTACTGAGATCAGCATTAGTCTCACACACGGCACCTACACAAACTGCATGCTACTGCGCCGTGGTCATTTACATAGTTTCATGGTTACACATACGTAACATCAGGTAACGATGCAGCACAGACTCCACACGACTGCAAACACATTCAGGAAACACTTCAGTGAGGTTTGCCTCTCATCATATTCTATTTTCTTCATTTTAATCATCAAAACAATGATGGTCACAGCCGTGCAAGAAGCCCCAAACATCAGAGGAGCAGCACACAGCGCTGCAGCCAGACCAGGTCACACAACGCTTTGAACAAAGCCAATAAACTGGCCAGAAATAGAGGCTGATATTTGTGTTGCTCTTGCTATGACAGGTTAGTGATTGATATTACTCCTACAACCCTACACTAGAAGATAAATATATTCTTTTGTGTGTAGTAAAAAGGTTATTAGGTCACTTGATAAATATACAAGTTGTCGAGCCAGTTGTTGGTCAGTGTTGTTGGGAGTTTTTGTGCATATGTTTTTGTGTTGTTATATTTTGCCAGTTTTGCATTCTTGAGAATTTAACTTAGCTGTGTTCAAAATCATTCAGGCATTCTCGACTCCCAAGATTTAGTTTTTTCTTGCATCATTGCAGTGAAAAATGTAAATAAAAACAGAATGCAATGATTTGCAAATCTCATAAAATGCATATTTTAATCATGACATAGAAAACGTGTCAAATGTTTAAACTGAGAAACAGGATCATAACACAAGAAATGCTCCAAGAGTGCAAACCTCCACTGAGGCAGCTCACTCTCTGGGTAATATTTCCTTGTAAGGGAACAGAGTTATAATTTGTATCCATTTTGTTTTCTTTGTTCTTGTTAAACACGCTTTCATACTTTAAGAAAATTGCAGTGCAGAAAAAAACTCATAACAGTAGCATGACGGATGTTTACTTTGAGTAGGAGGAGGAGGTAATGAATAATAGACATCAATTTGTAGCATGAATGACATGAATAACTTGAGCTTATTATATAATATTGTACTAAAGTATATTAATAACAGGCAGCTCGTTCTCTTTCTCTTGATACTTTTTTAAAGATGGAACATTTTTTGAGGTCAACTTGAAAGAAAGGGAGTTGTTAAGTGTAAAAGTGAGGTCAGAGGTCAAATGTGAGATGATATTTGGATGCAAACTATAACGTAATATTTAGAATCCCCATATATATTATTCAGTATATGCCTATATGTTATCAATACAAACAATAGCAATAAGAAACCATTTTAAGTTGCTCTAAATAGCATTATCATCACTCTGTCCTTCAGCTCAATACACTGACCTTGAAGGAGAGGTCAGAGGTCAAATGTGACATATTTTACATTTTTATACAGTATTTTCTTAATGTTGATAATCCACACCACACGTGTAGAAATCATAGTTCCTAAATTATAAAGCTTTCTGTCAATTTTAAACCAATAAATCATTAAGTTGACCTTGAAGACTGCAGTAACGTGACCCCACTCTGCACGCCTACAAAGTTTTATCACAATTCATTCAAAACGATTTGAGCTATCATGTTTACAGACAGAATGATATAAACACATGCATGCGCACACTACCAAAAACGTGACCTCTTTGTTGGAGGTAATGAGCTCATTTTGAATTTTTTTTGGCTGCAACATGTTTTAAAAAAGTGGGGACTGGGCAACAAAAGGCTGAAACGTACGTGATCCTAAAAAGAAACAGCTGGAAGGACATTTTGCAAATAATTATGTTAGTGCCTGTGAAACCCTTATGTGATATTGGGCTGTACAATTAAAACTGACTTGAACTGGCAGCTTGGTCAGTAACATGAGTGGGTATAAGAAGAGCATCTTAGAGAGCAGAGTTTCTCAGAGGTTTAGATGGGCCGAAATGTAAAAATGTGTCTAAAAATTGTAGAACTATTTCAGAATAATGTTCTTCAGCTTAAAATGGTGAACACTTTGAACACCTCATTATCTACAGTACATAATACTGTCAAAAACGTCCAGGAATCTGGAGAAATCTTTGTGTGCAGGGGACAAGGCAGAAAAGTCGATACTGGATGCACTGATGATCTTTGGGCCCTCGGGGGGCACTGATGATTCCGTATTGGAAATCACTGCTCGGGCTCAGGAACACTTTCAAAAATCACCGTCTGTGAACATAGTTCACCGTGCAGTCCACAAACGCAGGTTAAAGCTCCATCATGAAAAGAAACGATACGTGAACATGATCCAGAAACGCCGCCATCTTCTCTGGGCCAAAGCTCGGTTAAAATGGACTGAGGTATATACATGTACTAACATCCAGATTTATCAGGGAAGGCCTTGCATGTTTCAGCAGGACAATATTAACCTGCACACTTTTCATTTATTGCAACAGTGTGACTTTGCAGTAGAAGACTTGCGATGCTGCACTGCCTGCAGTCCACACCTTTCAGCAACTGAAACGTGGAGCACCATGAAACGAAATACATGACAAAGACGGCGCAGGACTGTTGAGCTGCTAGAATCCTCTATCAGAAAAGAACGGGACAACATTCCTCAGACAAAAGTCCAGCAGCTGCTCGCCTCATTCACAGACCTTTCAGACAGGGCTCTGTCCCATCTATCAGGACACATTTGGCTGCAAAAAGTTTCACAATGCTTGGATAGTGACTTTCCCAAACAGGTGATTGTGTACGGTTTCCCCACCAAGAAAGGGTGTCAATGACTATATTCAGCAGTGCCTTTTTAGTGTGCATTTTTTTTAAATGCCTTTTATTTCATACATCAAATATTTTTCTTTTTGAGAAACAAAATGATAATCTGAAAACGATGATAAACATGTGAGATAAATACCTAAATATAACAAAAATGATGTATTATCTTATCACACTTGTATCACAATATTATTGTTATCATTCAATACATTGCCCAAGTTTCTGTGAAGGACAATATAACATATTTTCAAGTAGAACCATTTTTACACACACTCGCAGGAGCCATTGGAGATTTGAACCACCAACCCAAGGAAGGACGTCCGTCTGCTGAGAAACATAACGGTTACACAACTATGGGCTCACACACATACATGAACACACATGTTCACGCACAGATACAGAGACACATAAACACACACACACACACACACACACACACACACACACAGCATCTGTTACTGTTTTTTTATGGCTGGCTTGCTGATTCCGCACCACATGGAGTCTAAATCACTGTTATCGCTGCTGCTCACTGTCTGACTCAGTAATACATGATTGAGAGAGATGAGATCTGTTTAGTGTGTGTCTGTGTGCATGTGTGTTATGCAGTTATAATATCTGGGTTGTGACTTTAAGTTTAAGGCTTTAACACAATATTTTGCCTTCTGATGGTCAATAAATACTTCACCAAAAACACAATTCACATATCGACAGAAGAATATAAATTTATTGAAAACAGCAACAACTTATCTCTTAAATCATTTCTGGCCACATTTATTGGTTGATCACTTTATTAAGCAGATATCATGATGTAGCAGTGGGGTTGTGATGCATCACATTTTTATGTGCCTGTAAATCTTTTCAACATTTCACACTTTTCCTATGGATCATTTTTGACTGCCTGCCTGGTGCTATTTCAGAAGCATTGCGAGAGGCTTCTGCAGCGCTGCATGCAGGATACTTTGGTCAGTTTTAATAATAATGTTTTCCCTTTAAGTTTGTTAGTTATTTCTGTCAGATCCACTGTGACGAACCTGTGACGAGTATAGCTCGAGCTCCTGTTGTATATGAAAGGCTGACTCTGAACAGTGTCCAGCCCCTTGCTTCTCAACACTGTCCAGGGCTTTTGTGTGAGAACAGCTTATGATAACAATAATAACTGGGTGCCATCTTCTCACACTATTGCCACTGCAATATTCAAGTATTGGTACAATTACCAAAGCGGTATTTTTTCTCTACAATTTACAGTTCTACAAAAACCAATAACAAAAAACATTTAAATATGAAAATATTTTGGCCAAACTGTAAAAGTTATTTTGTTATATATACATATATATATAAAGTTATATGTGACAAATTTCTTCAGCACCTAGTAAAGTTAAACCAACAACTTGACAACTTAACCCAGCCTGTCCTGTGTACTGTGCAGTCAAGACTGCTTCTTTTAACCTGAACTACCTTTAAAAGTCAAACTCAGACACAGTTAGCAGAACATCTCAACATACACAACAGCCACAACTACATTTATATTGCTGATAGAAACTGAGCAGCCAGTTTCCCTCAACACTGTCATACAAATCCATGTATACTGTAACTTCCTTTCAAATTGTAATGGGCACATTTCTTATGTTTGTTTGGGTGTTATGCCTATATCGGATTTTAATAATGATTGAAGTTCAACTTGAACTCAGCACTAACCAAACTCATTCACATCATGTCACTGATGTCACAGTACAGAAATTTCATGTATCCTGATGGATCATTTGCCTCCTCTGGGTAAAAACAAAGACTTGAAATAAAAATAGCTGTTACAGCTCTCTGAGCTGTCACTTCTCAGCATTATTAAACCAAAACAGTCTATTTCTAAACATTCCATCTTTGGCAGCCAAACTCACATGATGGAATCTTCCCAGCATTTCATTTCCAAGGGAACCATCATTGAACGGCATTCCATGATGCCATGGAATGTTTTCATTGTGTGGGAATGGAAAGAGCCCACCGGATTAAGTTAGTGGTAATGAATATGATAAAGCTAATACTGCCTGTTTAAGATGAAGGCAAATAAGGACAGATGTTTGCTTCTTAGCAAACACTCGCTCTACTTAAGTGCCTTTGAGCAGGACACTATTGCACTGACTGTCAATATGACACACGTCATGTGGTCCAGTTGATGTTTTAAACAAAAAGAAATCCAAGAAAAGATGATCTTTATGTAAATAACTTAATTTATCATAAAATAGATTTGAAAGCAGCCGCGTCCTCATTCAAACATGTTCAGAGAAGATGAAGATTTTCAGCCATTCAGAAAAATGGTTATTTTTATTTTTCCTCAGGAAACTACTTTCCAGCCCATCCAAAAGGAGTGTTTTTTTTATGAAATGACAAATGTGACTCATTCATATATAAGTGTGTGTGTGTGTGTGTGTGTGTGTGTGTGTGTGTGTGTGTGTGTGTGTGTGTGTGTGTGTTTAAATTGTTTACTTAACGCTTGACTTTCAGTGCAAACCTCTCCATACCTCTTCATGTTGCCATTACCAAAATAGGTCACTTCCTTTGATGCCTCGTGTTAATTAGGTAGGCTGCACACTGTGACGTGCTCTCTGCACCGAGCTGCAGCGCTCTTCTTCAGCTGCAGCCTCTCTCACCTTTTTACCGCCCTATCAAAGAAAACCCAGGACCTACGCTCATGTTCAACTTTGCGTGTGCATCACAGGTCATAGGAGAAAGGGGGAGGGGTGCACAGGAAGGCACTGTCAGGAAGTGGCTTGTCCTTTTACTGTAATCTCTGCAAATGCTCCTCTTTCCTATTCTCTTATTTACACCAGATATCTCACTGTTTTGTAGTGGTAGTTACATGTTAGCAGAAAATTTGCATTCTAATGTAAACTATACAGTGTGCTGGTCATGCTCATGTAGTCAAGCAGCATAAGCTACCTTTGCAAATAATATACTTTTTTAAAGCCTGTATTACCTTAAAATTCTGCTTTGAAATGAAATTTAACAGGAATAAAATTGTTGCCATTGCCAAACTGTTTGTGGTTACTGGCAGCTACATAGATTAGCACACTTCCTAATTTCCCTGCTAATGCGATCTTGATTGATGGAAAATTGTTCTTTGAGTTTCCTTGTTCTCTACAACTTTGTTTGAAAACCTTTTGGCAGAAACAATACAAGCACTTTTTGAGGGCAGCTACACCTATCACTGATTTCAGTAAGATATTGAAATGTATGCCTTTAAAACAAACCAAAACAAAGCATATAGTCGCTGGTCTCTTTATTAGGTACACTTTGTGTTGAACCCACTTTGCCTTCAGAACTGTCTTAATTCTTCATGGCCTACATTCAACAATGTGCTGGAAACATTCCTCATACTGACATGCCAGGATCACACAGTTGCTCCAGATTTGTTGGTTGCACATCCATGATGAGAATCTTCCGTTCCGCCACATCCCAAAAGTGTTCTGTTGAATTGAGATCTGGTGACATGCTCGGCTACAATACTCAGGCTGTGGCATTTAAACAATGCTCATTTGGTACTAGGGGGCCCAAAGTGTGCCAAGAAAATATTCCCCACACCATTACACCAGCAGCAGCAGCCTGAACAGTTGATACAAGGCAAGAAGGATCTATGCTTTCATGTTGTTTATCCCAAATTCTGATTCTACCACCGGAATGTTGCAGCAGAAATCAAGACTCATCAGACCAGCCAGTGTTTTTTTCAAGCTTCTGTTGTCCAATGTTGCTGTGCCTGTGTGAACTGTGACCTCTGAAGCTACAGTTCGCACAGGCACAGGAGTGGTTCCCAGTGTGGTCTCCTGCTGCTATGGCCCATCTGCCTTAAGGTCTGATGTTGCACAGTCGGAAATGCTCTTCTGCATACCTTTGTTGTAACTAGTTATCATTTGAGCTTATCTGCCTTTCTATCAGCTCAAAGCGTTCAGGTATTGTCACCCAGAGAACTGCTGGTCACTGGATAGTTTCTCTTTTTCAGACCATTCCCTGTAAATCCTACAGATGGTTAGATGGTCGTGTATCCCAGTAGATGAGCAGTTTCTGAAATACTCAGACCAACCCGTCTGGCCTCAACCACCATGCCACGTTCAATCACTTAATCACTTTTCTTCCCTATTTTATTATATTTTTTTTTTTCAGTTTAAATTTCAGCAGGCCACCTTGACCATGTTTATAGGCCTAAACGCATTGAGTGGCAGCCATGGGATTAGCTGATGAGATATTCACATTACTCAGCAGTTGAATAGGTACAGCGAATGAAATGTATATTCCAGCTAAATAACATTTGAATTTGTGAGCAATAAATTGCACCATTATCTACCCAGGAATTTTGCAGCTAACGGTGGCTAAGATTAGTTAATGTCAGCAAACATTAAGAAGGTATCTGTGTGCCATGTAGCCAGTAAAAGCATCAAGTATTCCTATGAAAAGAATTAAATAACTGACAGCTATTTGTAATAAAATGCACTATTTTCAATCTATAGGTGTTGCAGCTAACAATGGAAAAGCTAATCCTGACAAATGTTAAAATGTCATGCTAAAACTCAGCATAGCACTGGCACAAATATAGCCTTATACTGTAGGTACGTATCTATAGGGCAGCAGTATCTAAAGGTTGAAAATCTAAGATAATATTAAGCCTCAAAAGCTACAGGCATTATCAGAAAGGAAATAAATATTACAACTCTTTACTTGCAACCTTCAAAGAAAAATTATGTTTACATTTTCTCATGTCTATCGCTGCCTGGGGAATTTATGAATGCAAATATTAGAGCCCCCCCCCCCCTCAAAAAATATATTTTTTTACCACTAACTACATGTCAGCTTTCATTAAGATAAAACCAAATTACTGATTTGAGAAGCAGCTGGTCTCCAATATCAGCCTCCTGGGAGATCCTCTGTCCTGCCTGTGGTTATAGCTGGTGCTCTATGTAAAATGCTTCGACCAATTGCAAGTGAGGCCACTTTCACTGAGACTGCACCTGTTCTTGCAACTGAGCCCTGTTTGTTTACTTATTCTGCGACCGTTACTCAAGGCCTCATGCTTCACTACACAAGAAACAGCAGCTGTGTCAATTAGATTGTGTTGTTTCCAGTAGGAGGAGTCATTTCATGCTGCATGATGGCTGATGGTGATTGATTCTCCATGCTCCAACTCAGGTATTACACCAGGTATCTCACCTGAGTAGCAGCAAGTGCTGCTTTCTGCTTTCGTGTGTTCAGCATGCTGCCGAATGGCTCATTTCCGAGGCCCAACTCAGTCTTTTGACCAGTGTGACATTAAAACCCACCTGATTAAAATGCACCAGAACAAACTGGTGCTTTTCAGGTGCAGCGCATTTTGTCTGCCAATGTAAAGCAGCAAATGTTGCACTTTTTTTTTTTTTTTTTTTATTAT
>VUQJ01012724.1:5867-16202 GCA_015108635.1 Andinoacara biseriatus
AGAAAATATATGTAAATATATATACATATTTATATAGATGTAGCCAAAGATATTGTGAAAGATAAATGTAGCTGTTGCTGTAAACCTTCTCTTAGCCTCACACTAAGTATATCCTACTTTTTGTTTATTTTCCAAATTAGGGCATAAAACATGAAATGAGCACTTAAATAATAATAAATTAATTAGGACAATATTTACTGTGATCGTAAATCAAGTGAGAAATAATGCTTTTTTTCCTTGCAAACATCGGTGCAGTTGTACTTCTGTTTTGCAATAAGTAAAGCTATGGAAGCTTGTCTCTTCCACTGAAAACATTTTTGCCTCTCATAAGTCAAAATATCAGGTTATTATCTCCAAATTTCAAATTAGAGATCTCAAAATTTTGACTTACTAACTCAAACCTCAGAGAAAATAACTCAAAATTGAGAAAATAATTTAAAATTTTGAGTTACTGAATCCTGCACCCACTGACCATTATTTTTTTTTTTTAATTACAGATTTAAGGCACTTTTGCTTTAGCTTCTCTTTTCAAACCTTTGGCTACATCCATCTTTTTAAAGTCTGTGGCTGAGGCTGAAATAATTAGCTCTGCACAGATCTACATCGTGACGTGTTTTTAGAAACAGCTGACCTGTCTGAGAAACCGACTGTTTCCGAGATCCACGACCAGAACCTGGACACAGATAAACGGTTATTTCTGTATTGATGTGACTAATGTGCAGCAATGTACAGCCGTTAATAGGTAACATTTTTCTATGTTGCTCCAGTCTCATGCATGACACTTGTATCGCTCCTCTGACCTCCTCCAGGGGCAGCTCGGTGAGCTGGGGCAGGGAGCTGGACAGCAGGCCCACAATGAAAGGGGTCGGTGTGCAGACGATGTCGAGCATAGCTGAGGGCAGCACGGGGATGTAAGTGTGCTGCCATACGAAGGGGTAGAGCAACGCCACGACTGCATGACAGCACTGGGAAAGAGTACTACAGGAGGGAACAGAGAACACAAAAAAGGAGAATGAATAATTGTTCTCACCACATGAGGGCGCCACAGTCTAAATAAAGTCTAAGCAATCTCTAAAGTAATACAATTTCCCCGAGAGAAAATCAAGGCTACATAGTTGTTTAATTTACATCACTGCACTTTGCATTCCTGTCTTCTACTACTCTGGATGATCTTTCTGACTCCCACCGGCTTTCAGCAGAGCAAGCAATCCAGTCCCAAAGCATCAGCACGTCAGGCTGGCTGCCCTGAAAATAACTCTCTGGTATGTTCCCTGAAAAAACAGGGGCTGCCTTAAATTTATTTAAAATTGTGAGTCTGGGCCACCCACATATCTACTAACTTTATCATAAACACATCCCTGCTGCTTTCAACTAATATCTGCAGTCTCCATAATTTTACACAAACAGTGCACCTTCATATTTTGGGACCAGTCAAAACAACTGTCACGTAGCTGGAAGACGTGGATTCCAGAATTCAGGCGATAGGGTTTAAAATGAAGGGGACTGACCTGAGCTTGTCTGCAGTGAAGATGACTCGCCTCTCTAGCAGCAGAGAGCCAAAAACCCTGAGGAGCAGCCGCAGACTCAAGCAGGAGAACAGGCATTCAAAGTCCACGTGCTCCAGACGCGAGTCAGAGGGTCGACAGAGCTCCATCACCTGAGAAATGATGGGAGATTCGGTCCTAAAGTAACACAACTTAATTCAGGGGCAAGAATGAACATTTCATTTGTGACTTTGCTTTTAAATGTTAAATATAGTTCATTTTACAGCAAAGACCATCAGCAACTTAAAACTGAGGTACAGTCTGTCTGATGGACTGAAGAACCCATTTATCAACCCCCACCTCTCAGATTTAAATATGTTCATTTAAACTCATTTTAAGCTCAATCAAATGCTTAAATACATGTTTAGCAAACGGCTTTAATAGTACTGTCACAGTTTGTTTTTTTTATGATTCATTCCTTTTCACCTGTACCTTCACTAGCTCACGTATATTTCTTTGCAACTTCTCTTTGTTGTTTGCTGGTTTGTATGGAAGCTTGTTAATGCCACTGAACATAACGTCTGAGAAACTAAGTCAAAATTGAGATAAAAAAAAAAGCTTGAGATAACTTTAATATTTTGGACATCATGACTCTGGAGTACTTTTGTGTCTCCACATTAAAGGTTTCTTATTTTCGTACTTCATCTTTTCTGCAACAGACTTCCTGGATCATCTTATTAAACATTACATGTGTACCCACGCTAATATATACCTTTAATATCTTTTTTGGCTGTTACTTATCCATTTTAATCATTTCAATCATCCCTTTTTCCATATTTCTATTGCTTAGTTATCATATTTTGTTAACCTTTTACTTTTCTAATCAATACCTGTAATGGCGCATTTAATGTTTTAATTAAAATTTATGTATGTTTATTAATTAATTAATAATAGCTTTAACATACAGTTATAATTAAAAATAAATAAGCTCAAGTTACCCCTTGGGTACTACCCTGGTTGGAAATCACTGCTCAAATGGACAATTAGAGACAACATTATTTATTCTATTTGACCTTTTCTTACAGTTTGCCTTGTTTTTTTTTACTCCACTGTCACTCACCTCAGTGCCTGAACCAGGAAGAAAAGTTTTGATGGTGATGGTTCTCCCAGGAGCTGGAAACTGGGCCTCCATGATGGCTCTCATGAATGGCTGCACCAAGGCAGGAGACAGAGCCCTGCGCCTCTCCACCTCATCCAATACCTACAATACATGTGTATAAAAATGTGCTTTAAACTTGATTTTATTTGTCAGAAAAGCTATCAGTGGGAGTGGTTTACCTTCGAGAAGAGGTTGAAGCAGCCAAGGTGGCTGACAATACAATAGACCTCTGGCAGACATTTGCCTTTTCCACTAGGCTGAAACGAAAGACACATAATACTCACTGGTATACTTCTAAACATGAGGACATTAGTATATGAATCAACAGCATTGCAATATAGACAAACACTCTACAGAAATGCATAAGCAGAAACACATGCACACCCGCGCATACACAATTCCCAGTCTCACACATTTCCGCCCAGACTCTGAGATGGGCTGTTTTCCCACAGGCACACTATTCTGGTATGCTTATTTACTCAGCCGTCATTGTGGTATTCAGCTACTTCCTGTTCGGTGACGGCACATGATTTCTATTTACCAGTAAACGCCGGCAGTATCCAAACCTTCGGCTCCCGTCCTCTCCAGTCAAAACAAATGAGAACATCTCACTGCACGGGATGAGCCGCAACAAAAACGTGATTAGTGTATTTTTACTGTTCAAAGGAAAAATACACATGTACTGTAAAGATCAACAGTAATAATGAAATTTATAATGTTTTCTCATGGTACTTGTTGGATTTCAGTGTTTATTATACTGAGATATATAGCTGTGCGGGTGCCATTGGCTCAAGTGTACCATTTACACTCCTCACCTTGGGTATCTCTCCACCGGCTCCCAGTCTTTAGCATCAGGGAAACAGAATTGAGGAATGATCCTCAGCTGATCCTCCGTCTCCCTCATGAACTTGAAGGTTCGCTCCAGCTGTAACATTATGCATGGATAATTATTTGCAGTTAAGAGGAGGAGTTTTACTACTCCCTGCATTTCCTGATTCTCTCTCTTTTTTTTTTTTTGTATTTCTTCCGAACTGAAATGACAACAATAATAATCCAGTGATTAATGATTAGTAGATCGAGCACTCCTCTGCTGCTGACCTTTGGAGGGAACTGCTGTGTGACTTCTGGCAGATAGTGGCCTCCAGCTTTTGACTTCTGCAGCGACACAACCAGGAAATACTCAAAAAGTTTGCGCTGGTGGAGCTCCTGTTCCAGAGAGCGTTTTCTGGTGCTGTTGCTATTGTAGTGGACCTGCGGCTGGCTCGGCTGGCTCAGTATGGACTTGACGGACACAAGACGCTGACGGTGAGCTAGAAGACAGGATGAGAGATACAGTAGAGTTATAGATGTCAGTGCGACATATACAGAAATACTGACAGCCAAACTGAATAAGCTCACCCTACCTTTTGCTCTTTCTTCAATTTCACTCTCAGAGTCGCTGTTCTCATCTGTTACTATAAATGAAAACACAAAAATCCACACTTACACTCTAGACAGGAAAATAAATATTAAATTGAATCTTCATTCCTACTGTATAACCAAGATCACCACCTCTCCCTGAACTTGTCTCAGCATAATGATAGATCCTTCGGAGACGTTTTTTTCTGCTCCGAGCTTCAAATATGCTGTTAATCCTGAGTACAACCTGTCCAAAAAACAAACAAACAAACAAACAAAATAAAATATGTCTGTTTGGTTTTTAACACGCCATATGATACTGAAAAGATTCTGCACAAAATGCACACACTGTTGGGATCCTCCGGCAGGTGCGGCTATAGGAATCCCCGGGCAGCCAGGCTGTGTGTTCGGGCCCGGTGGGGGTAGATGGAGGGCTGAGCTGGGGTGGAGATGAAACACCTCCAGAGCCTCCAGTGCTGTGGATCTGCTGGTTGGTTCTCCGCATGTCCAGCAGCTTAAAGCTTCTGCCTGAGTTCTGCCTGAAGAAACCTGGTCTGGAGGCCTACAGACAGGAGGAAAAAAATCATAACTTTTCATAATGATTTAAATCACGTAGTTGCTATATTATGTTCAGGGTATGCTTCAACCTTAGCAGTGTCAGCACCGGGAGAGGAAGGTAAAGACTGCTGGGAGCATTGGCTCTCTAACTCGATGTCCTCATACGGGTTCTCATTGGACGAGTCTGCAGAAAGAACAAAAGTGACGTATTCGGCTCAAGTTCTCAAGCATGTCTGTTCATTGCACACAGAGTTAAAATTATTCAATATTTCACAGTAAAGCAAGGATGAAAGAAATTGAATGCTAATTTGTGAAGTCCTGACGTAATCCTTTAGGCCTAATTGGTGAGGTAGTATAAGTAGTAAAGTAGTTACTGCTCCCAGTCCAGCTGCAAGGCCATGGATTCAGAGATTTCATAGTTACCTGGTAGTTTGTTGGTTTTTAAAAAAAATAATTTTTAACTAAACTTGTGCTTATATTTGATTGTTTTGTGCAGAATATCGTTCACGTATGTTATACTTAGCACGTAAAAGTGAAAAATTTAAGTACAATTTAAGTAATGTGACAAAACAGCCTCAGTGTCAACTACACTTCCACATATTTAAAAAGGCATAATGTAGGTTGGTGTCTGACCCAGGATGTCTTCATAGTGATGTTCCTGAGACAGCGAGCGAGAGAAGAGCAGGCTGTTTGACCCCGGAAGGTCTTCAAACTCAAAGGATCTCCTGTCATTGTGAGCAGAAAGTATTGGTTACTACATCATGCGCTGCTGGCATAACCTCACCAAGTAATTCATCTTTCTGATCCATTGATACCTGCTGAAGTTGTCTCGGACTTGTTCACCCCTGGGTCTTCCATAGAGCCCAGAAGGAGGTTTTAAGGAAGTTTTCGAAACTACAGATGGCAGTGGGGGGAGGTTCCTCTGCCCTCTCCCTTGCTTCCTTCCCAAGGTGGCAGTAGCTGGGTGCTGGAAGGTCCGTCTGGGTTTAGGGAGTGGGTTTATTGGGGGTGAACCTGGCTCCGTGTACACATTTTCATGCTGTTCCTTCCCTTCTTTGGCCCCTGAAGACCTTGAAGCTGTACTTCTTTGACCTGAAGCTTCAGCTTCATTTTTCTTCACCTCCACCTCCTTGTCTTTGCTCGGTGGGCTGAAGTAGTTTCCAAGCTCTGGAGGGGTTTTCCCATGGTTCCCCCCGATGGCCTCTAGCTTTTTAAAAAGACTAAATACGGCTCTCTTCTCGTGGCTTGTTTGTTCTGCTGCTCTCCTATCGTTGCTTTTTTTTAGTGTTCCCAACTGCTGCTTTTCTGTTGCTGTAGGCGAACAAGGCCTCGAATCCCCAAGCTTCTCTACATTCTCATGTTTTCGCCTTTCTTTGTGGACTACAGCTCTTCTACAGTCTTCCGTCATTTGGTTGTCACCAGGCTTACTGCTACTGAATGTTCCTCTTTGCTGTTTTGTAGATTCAGTCGGTGAACAAGGCCTCGAATCTCCAAGTTTTCCTACATTTTCGAGATCGTGTTTTTCCTTTTGGGCTACTTTCCTGCAACTTTCCACACTTTGCTTGTCTTCTATACATTTATTGTTGCTTTTCGTTAAGGATTCTGTCCTTTTTACACTCCCACTTTGGCCCAAACTATCTGAGGTAAGAGATGAGTGAGTGGGCTCTTTGCCCTCCCATAAGGAAATCTTGTCCCTGATGCTGCAGCCATTGGATCTGGGCAGTTTGGCTCCTACCAAGAGAGCATTGTCATTGCTGTGAGGGTCAAAGGTTGGCCTCCTGTGAGCCATCATGGATAAGTCTTCCTTTTGGTTGATCAGGTTTTCCAGTGGGGTAAAAGGATGTTTTGCTATTCCCTTTTTTCTTTGCTCCCCTCCTTTGTTTTCCACTGAAACAGACTGGAGAGTAAATTTTTTACCCAGAGAGCCTCTCTTTAGCCTAAAAACATAAATAGAAAAGGCTTTTAGAGATTGTTAGATTGAAAACACATGAGTAAATCCCATGACCCATCAGAAACACAATCAAAATTAAACATCACCTTTGTTTTGTGACTCCCAGCTGGGGGGGTATCAAAAATTTGGTAATAAGCTAGTGTGAAAATGCTTCTTAGAAACAGCCAAATGCAGCTTCAAGTTGTTGTGATGCTGACCTCATTTTTTTTTTTTTTACCAAAAAACAGAGTCAGTTTTAACACACAAACATTACTTGCTGCTATAATATTCAGTCTGTGACTGAAAATGACTTAAATCCAGTTAGCCAACAAGCTAAAAGCTAATAGCAATGGATTTTTAGTACAGTAGTTACAAACAGGTGAAGTTTCAATCATTCTGACACTTGAAATGGTAATAATATGAGTAGAAATTGTGTCAAAATCAAATGTACCGTTCCGTTCATTACTGGAAGATAAAAGGCTTTGGATAATTATCTATCTGGACTGCTGTCCCTTTTATCATCAAGTACAACGAATTTAACAACTCAAAATTTCAAAGAAATGCTCGTGTGCTCTGCTGGGTGGCATTCAACGCAGATTTCACGGTTCTCATCACCATATACTGTATAACATCTTCACTTTCATTTAGATACCATTCAACAGCTTAAATAAACTTAACATTTAGAGAAAGAAGACCTCTTTCAGTAACTTCTGTGCTGTAGTTTCTTCCTACCGGTTGGAGATAAGATCAATAATCAGCCCACAGATTACCTGTGACTTTATTTATTTGGAGAACATTCCGACGTGCAAGTAAGGAAGCAGCAAATAATGAGAAACGGTTAAATAAAATGAAATGAAATTGCAGACTTTTTCAATTACTCCACATTTCTGCATTCAATCAGAAAAACAGGAAAAATGTAATCACCAATTAAAGACTAACCGACTGCTACCAGAGTTCCCTGAACTTCCCAGTATGGTCACTGTGACTGCCAGCTGGGGGACACTCAGTCTTTTTCTGGACAGTGGGAAAATCCATCCTGAGAGTAAATGCCAGAGGACAAGCCTATGACCGAGCATCTTCTTCTCATCGGCCTCGCTAAATAAACACATGCTTGGATTGGAGCCCATTTCATCAAACTGTTATGTTTTAATAAATAAACGGGAGGAAATGGGAAGCCCTAAGTTGAAAGACCTTTTCTGACTTTTCCTTAATGGATGTAATGATTAAAGGGCAACCAACAGGGTTTCTTATTTTCTCAGGGCTCAGGAGGAATTTGTGAATATCCTATTTTAATGCCTCGCTGATACATCTGCTCAGATACAAACCTGTTGACAGATGAGTAGATGCAGTCTTGCTTTGTTTTCATTCTCTCAGCGGCCTCCATGATCACTGCACACCTGGGAGAGAGTGAGAGAGATAAAGAGACTTAGAAGCAACTCCTCTCAGCGCCTACTCTGATTTTGCTGGTTTGTTGAACACATTTGCATTCACATTGCATTTTAGCAGGAGATCCTTCGGTAAGATTAAACATTCAGCTGGTAAAGTTCAGCATGCAGACCAGAGGACAGCTGGGCAAACTCAAAGAAAACATGACAGCCAGAGACTCAAGTGCAACTTCCTGAAGCAGTTCATCACACTAACTAACACTTCATTCAGCAGTAATTTACTCTTTCCTTTAGTGTAGTGTAAATGCTCATTTTTCCACCACTTTGTCCTCACGGGAGGCTAACATTTGACCTCCACAGTGACAAAACTTACAGTGCAAGTTCTCAAAGTACTTTCACATCTTGAAGGTCAATGTTCTTTTAGTTCAGTGTCCTTTTAAAACAGGCCTTAATCATTTCCCATATGTGAGGCTGCTGCCATCATTTGTTTATTGATAAGCTCTCCAAATGATATAATGGATGTGCATAGGATGTACATAGTATGTGTAGAGTAGCTGACTGGCTTTAAAATAAGGCATGATGGGATAAAAACAACTATTTAGGGCTGCACCATTTACAAGAATATACATCCTGACAACTTAAGAAACACAGTGTTTGATTATTTAAAGAAAAGAAGAAAAAGAACACCATCTGAATCTTTTTTTTCTTTGCAGTTGAATAATTTAAACTTGTGAAACATACACTCACTAAGATACATATACTTTATGAGATCTGGTGACTGTGGAGCTCATTTGAGTACCGTGAACTCATAGTAATGTTTAAGATGCCAGTTTGAGATGATTCAAGCTCCCTGACTCGGTGTGTTACCCTGCTGGAAGCAGCCATCGGAAGATGGGTACACTGTGGTCACTAAACAATGGACATGGTCAGCAACAAGGTGTTTGATTGAAGCTCAGTTTGCACTAAGGGGCCCAAAGTGTGCAAAGAAAATGCCCCCCAAATCATTACACCACCAGCAGCAGCCTTAACAGTTGACACATTGCAGGACTGATTCATGCTTTCATGTTTTCTGACACCACCATCCCAGTGTTGCAGCAGAAATTGAGACTCATCAGACCAGGTAACGTTTTTTCTTCCATTGTCCAACTTTGGTGACTGTGTTCTTAGCCCACAGGAGTGACACATGGTGTGGTCTTCTGTTGCTGTAGCCCATCTGCTTCAATGTTTGACATGTATATTCAGAAATGCTCTTCTGTTTATCTCCGTTATAACAGGAGGTTATCTGAGTCACTGTTGCCTTCATATCAGCTCAAAGCAGTCTAGCCATTCTCCTCTGACCTCTGATATCAACAAGGCATTTCTAGCCAGAGGACCCAGAGCACTGGATATTTCCTCTTTTTTGGACCATTCCCTGTAAACCCTAGAGATGGTTGTGTGGGAAAATCCCAGTAGATCATCAGTTTTTGAACTACTCAGACCAGCCTGTCTGGTATCAACGTTCAGAGTCAACTTTCTTCTCCATTCTGATGCTCAGTTAGAACTTCAGCAGGTTGCCTTTACCATGCCTGCATGCCTAAATGCACTGAGTTGCCACCATGTGAATGGCTGATTGTTAACAAGCAGTTGAGCAGGTGTGCCTAACAAAGTGTAAGGCAGTGAGTATATATTTAAATATAGTGACATTGTATTGTGCAATAATGTATTTCTTTTGGCAGAGACAAACTCAGCGGCACAAAACATATTCTGCTGAAATCAAATCATTTCCAATATTCTCTCCTCTCAAATTACGAAATTAAACCAGTTTCTTACCTCCTTTTGCTGTACAGTTTTCATGCGTTCATCAGTGAAATGGGAGCACAGTGCATCCCGTGTTGCTATAACAGTATCCATTGGCATAACGTCCAAACAGCTGTAGTGTGCAGGGTCAAATAGATTTTCTAAGTTGATTTAAGCCTTGGAACAATTCATCGACAGCTTAGCTGAATGAGCCTTAGAGACAGTGCGGGACATAGCTTTTTCTCTCGGCCTCGCCTCTAATCTTCAACTTTCATTCACCCTCTCTCTCCCCTCACCCTGGGTATGACTTCCTCTCTCTCTCTCTCTCTCTCTCTCTCTCTCTCTCTCTCTCTCTCTACTGCTGATTCACTTACAGTTGACTTTAGAAACTAGCTGTGAAAGAATGAAGGAATGAATACCTCGTAATGCTGACTAAAACTGCTTCATCCCACTTTTTATGCTATAAATTGAATAAAAATTTGTGGCATGTGGGAGTTGGACTGACATCATCATATTACATTTTCATTTAAATTGGAAGTTCACTGGAGCTGTCTTTGACTCCAGCTCACTCCCCATTTCCAATTAATTCCAATGAAATCATGTTCATTTTCATACAGGCGATACAGTACATTGCATGTACTTTTG
>VUQJ01012727.1:5924-16890 GCA_015108635.1 Andinoacara biseriatus
TTATACATGTACAGAGAATGTCATGGAAGTGTTTAGAATCTGCATAATTCAGGAGATTTGACAGTCTGAATAATTTACGGACAAAATACTTAAGAGATCTCACTCGGCGATGACGGCTGTGAGCGCACGATAATTAATCTGCCTGTTCCTTTAATTTTAGGCTTCTCATGTCTGCAGAAGGCAAAGACGACGCAGATCGCCACAATAACTTCATACCGTTATCTCAGCCCTCCATCTTTCACAGTGGTCCTTTTTTCCCCCCCTCTCTCTCCTTTGGAAGATTACATTTTCAATTACGCACATTATTAGTGCCGTAATCTTCAAAGAATTAAGACGAACATTCATACAAGCTGGTGCACCCTCGCGATAAAAGACTGCTCTAAGAGAGAAAAGATGCATCAGGAAAATAAAAAAAAATTAATGCAAAGACCTGACCTCAGTGGTCTGTGTTCACATGACAGACAATACAGAAAACACCATTGAGGACCACCACCGTGGACATAGTGCTTCCAACGTATACATCAAATCCAATTACAGTTAAATAAAAGGACTTGCCTTGCCTTGATTTTATGTATTTCAAAGTAAACTGGATGATGAAAAGTGTCTAGTGTCAGAGAAAATACATTAAAAGGTCTTGTCAAAAGAAATTACAGTGTATTTACTTCGTATTAAACAGAAAGCATGAGTCACGTACAGTATTGTGATATACACACTGCTTTCAAATGAAAAGTCCTCCATCAGACATATATTCAGCTGTGTTATCTGTAATATTGCACATTATAATATACTCTAAACATTGTGGTGTCCAGTACCGCTACCTCCACCAGAAAAGACCTCCCATTGGACAACACTACAACTGGGAGAAAGCAGCCATTTCTTTAACTGAGCTCACTGCACGGGAGGACAATAACACCAACCAGTGACAACATCTTAATACAGTCCAAATTCCTTGAAAAAGCCAAACAGTTTCTTTTTCAAGTACATAGACTGCCTCCACCTGGTGATGATAAGTAAAATGCTTTAATACATTCTTTATTTCTGCTGTTTCTAGATTAATTCAGTTCTCAGTTAATGTACCGCACATCTCAAAAGGGAAATTTGGGCAATTGCTACAGGCATTTCGTGATGAACCCCTCCTCATCCATTCATTTTAACTCTCCATTGCCTCATGCAAGTAACTTTTCTTGGAAAAGATGCAAGGAGACAAACTCTGAATAATACAACGCTGGCCTACACAAAAAGTCTTTATCCGTTCCAGCAGCGGTTTCTCAGATACTACATTCCCTGCTCAGAGGCACATGTGCAGCCTGTGGATAGTTGGGATCCTGATGCTCCTAAGATAACCCAGTTCTCCGCTGTATCAGGCTCCGTGCACAGTGAAAGGTAACACCTCCCATCTAGGTAATTCGTGTTGTAACAAAGCTAAATCTAATGAAAAAAATATATAGATGTACATCACCTCATGGAGTCATTTTTGTCAAGGCACATATGCAAAGATGCACTTTGGTAAATACTCAAAATCAGTAAATATCACAAGTGCAATATTTCAGTGCCCCTGTGTGAAGGGACACACAAACTACCAGTAAAAAAAAAAAAACATTATTAATACTAGAGAGCTCCGCTTTAAAATACATTTGATATAAACATTAAATTAAAAGGACATTCCCACTGAAAACACAAAAACATTAAGTTCTGCAGTTTGTTTTGGTTCCTTTGTTTGAGCTGCTGTAGCCAGTACATTAGCTCAAGCAAGCCTGTCTGAGTTCACGAAGCAAAAATAAAGATTATAAATACCACCGAATAATCATGTACAGTGGACGTCTTAACCATAAGAATCGTGTAAATACTGCTAAAATTCTGCCCTCTAGTGGTCAAAGCCTGCTTGACGCAATTATAAAAACTGTTTAACAAAAAAAAAAAAAAAAAAATAACAAAAAAAAAAAAAGCAAACTGCCCCTGATGCACACAGGAAGAGGGAAACAAGCAGGTGAATTCACCCGTGTAACAACACCCCTAAACATTGGTTGTATTTCAGGAAAAGTTGAGATTCAACTTACAGGCAGTTGCCCCTTTCACACAAAATTCAAGCCTGGATCAAAAGGCTATTTTAGCATACATGTGAGGTTTTCACTGGTACTTTTTAAGTGCTGTTTCCTTGTTCCTGCTCAAAAAGCAGCATGGCGAGTTGGGAGCGAGAACCGAGACTCTCCAAGTTGCTCTGAACACATCTGTGATAGATGTCCTCACTGAGTCTCGGGTTGCAGTCTTCATAATGGTATAGCTGGTGTAAAGCTGGCTCTATTGCTCTGAATACATGCAGACCTGAATACTTCACAAACATTTCATAGATATCCAGGTTCTCTAGAATCTCCTCATTTTCCTGGACGTCCGCCACCATTCGACTGCGTGTCGTCATGTAGTCCGAGTTGTAAAAGCATGCTTCTTCAAACGACCTGCGGTCAAATTGGCCTGCGTCCTTGACCAGATCAGCTGTGGCTGGATGTGGCTGGTTGTGATAGGCCACATCGGGGTTGTAATCTTGGAAGTGAATGGGGAAGAATACCTGCCAATTGTTTATGGCATTCATGCGACAGCGGTTCAGAAACTCGGAATTGATGTTAGTGTGGACTTCGGCCAGGAAGAAGAGCGTGTCGACAGGGTGCTTCTTTGAGATGATGTCCATGAATTTAATCTGGGATGGCGTTTCCGTCTTAACACTGATCCACGGGATTTTCACTGTGGGGTATTTGCGTTCATAAACGTTTATCTGAGACTTCACGCTGGCAAATATATCATTCTGGCTAACTTGCTGTGCCTCCACAGGGTCATAAATAAACAAGAGCGTTAGGACTGCATTTTCGCTGGTCTCAAAGGCATTTGAGGCAAAGACTTCAAGGAAGTGGTCGACGTAGCTCCGGTCCTGCAGGGTAAGCGGTATAATAATGTGGACCCTTGTAGCTTCAGTGACATATGGCATGGGAATGATCTCTATCTGGCTCAAAGGTCGCACCAGATGAACCCGCTTTGTGATGGAGCGGCTGTGACCTTTCTGATTAACAACCTCCAGCTGAAGGTCTAAGATGTACTCCATCCCCCTAATGGGGTCAAAGCGTCTGTATCCATTAATCAGCTGCTGCTTCTTCAAGTGTAAGGTGGGCATGTACTTCTTGTTCAGCTCTCCTATGGCTGTGTCAATGACATCCACCACATCCATGCGGTCAATGCCATGCAGCTCACACTTGGGAGAGCCATCGATGCACGAATAAATCTCCTCCTCTGTAAAGTATTCCCACTTCAGAACTTCAAACCGAGACTTTGGTTCAAAAGGAGGATTGATCCCCACTGGCCACTGGGCACTTCGGTTGCCCTCAAAAGCAACCACGCTCACATTCTTTATTTCTGCCTGTGGAAACACAATGAGTGTTAAAATCTATACATTTACCCTACTAGTACTACACTGAAATTGTGGCATTTTGTATGAACAATAGGTGCAAGCAGAGAGAAGGTAGGTTTTTTTTTGTTTTTTGTTTTTTTTATTTGTGACTGATCCACAGGTGATTTGCGACACTTGAAAATCAGCTTACCTGCAGCTTAGCAATCTCATCATAAGTCTTCTGGAGTTCAATCTCAGTGAAGTATCTGTGCAGACGGTACATCTGCTCAGGGTCAGACACTGGATGGACGGTCAGGGCGTTCTTAAACTGTTCGCTGTATTCTTTGCTTGGATCAGAGTTTTTTGCCAGCTCATAATGGTGGTAGTGAAGCCCCTGAAAGGAATCACACAAGGCCTTTCAAGAGGTGCAATGACACAAACGGGCCTAATGTTATTCCAAGCTGTCGGCTGTTATGCTGCGCTGCTTCCATTCAAACAAACATTACATGCCATCTAGGCAGCATCTTGGGCTCGTCTATGCTGCAAAAATGACCATAATTGCACAGTTATATGTGGACTGATTCATTTTTTTTTTTTAAATAAAACAACAGTTATATAACTGCAGATTTTTACAGTCAGTCTTTTGGTCATTTTTAGGGATACGTTTATTTTGGGTATATTTAAGAGTGTCTCTCACTTTAGTAACAGGCTTGAAGAAAGCAGGGAAACTAACAGAAGTGACTGCCACAGGCGGCAGAATCCCACTTACAGATATAGTCACTTAAGCCGAAAACAAAGTAACCACCTAAGGAGCTTGAGTGATTAAAAAAAGTGAACCCAATCTGATCAAGCTATTAAAAGAACAAAGAATGGAGACAATGCTTAACTGAGCGGCGAGGCAATTCTGTTGGAAATGTTTGCCAACATCTTACAGCCTGTAGCTGAAGACTTAGTGAAGCATTCTCCGTGTCTAATTGTCATCAGTGTTTTCTCTCTAAGCAGAAGAAAAAAAATTATGTCTGGGTCTGTTTTCTTCACCCATATGAGGCCTTTTAGCTCACCCCTGTTTCTCCCCCTTATCGTGGGGGGAGGGCGGGGGTTCTCTGCTGGCGCTATTCTGGATCAGGGCACTTTAGATAGCCAAGTTTCTCACTCTCAGCTGTGGTACAAGATGGTTTCCTGCTTTGGGGGGAAGCCAATGAAGGGAAAATGGAACCTAAAGACATTTTAACTTGCACAGAAAACTATACAAAACTAAAAACTTTAGTTGTGGGTGACGCACACTGCCCTGAATGACACAATCACTCACCTGAAGGCTGCTCGGACAGAGCTTGTTTGACCTTAAACATTAATGACATTATAGGAGCAGAGCATGTTGACCCACAGGGGATTTTCACGCCACTGAATCTAAGCTGAACTCTCAGCTGTGCTCTCTTTTGCCTGTTTGCCTATTCCACAGTGCTGCCGGGGCTGTGGAAGAAAAAATGTAAGGCTAAAGCGTATTAGCAAACCCTTCTGTAACACAAATACAATCTCGGTGCTAGCGTGATAATTACAGTTTTATATAGCTAGCGGTCCGTCAGCTTTAAGTGCTTTCCCAGAGGCAAAGCATGATTTGCACCGTGAGGGTTTTGTTTTTCACTAAAGAAGGAGAATGCCTGATATAACCTGTCACATGGCTGTTCTGAATGACAGTCTTTGTGCAAGTTTGCTTTGTGGTTCAGAATTAGGGAAGGAACTATGAACTGCATTACACAGTTTGAGGCAAAACAAAAAAAGGAAAGTAAAAAAAAAAAAAAAAGTCTTTCAAAGACTGTAAAGGTTTCTGGGTCTTAAATTCTTCCTAAAGGCCAGCAGAGGGCAACTTCTCTGTTTCACAAAGATGTCAAATTGTATAAAAGTCTGTAGGATAATTACCTGCCGGCTCCCCAACTTATGAACTCAAACATTTTTGATCTTTTACAATTTCAGTCACTAGTTTAAAATCGTATTAAATACAACTCGTTTATTTTGTAAATTAGGGTCTAATTTAGTCTTTAAAATGACTTTCAGATCTACCTCGCCAACCCCTAGTTTCAAAGCACTGGGTGATGGTGATGGCTTGGACATTTGGACAAATCTTGCAGCTTCAAAGCAGAACTGCACATTCATATTCTATATTACAATCTACGTCTCCTTCTCAACCTACCTCATATTCACCAACGCAGTTTATGCTGGTGTAATCAATGATGCATCTTCCAAGCCACTCATCGGGTCTGGCACTCAGGATATCGTTCCTACAATTTTCCATGAAGGACTGAAGTCGTAGGAGCAAGCTACGTGACAGGACGTACCCGAACCCGCCGTAGCAGTACCTCCCTTCCATCTCCCCTCCTATGAACTCCTCGGGCTTGCCCATGTAAAGTTCTCGATCCATACTCAAATGCTCCACCAGGACTTTGATCCTGTCGGCTTCAGTGTAAGTATCATCTTGGACAAAGTAGAACCAGTCGTATTCATTGATGTAATGCTCTAAAATGTACTTAATGGTCTGGAACATGTTCCATATCAGTCTCTCGTCTCCATGAGAAACCACAAACATGCCGTGAGGGACTTTGCGGCTGCGTGATCCGGTGAAGAAGATCACAGTGTCCAGATGATGGCTGATGGTGCGATTCACAGCTACAGCTAAGGTGTTAATGGTGTTTTTGGAGGTCAGGACCCCGACGAACAGACGCTCCCGCATCCCCAACTCTGTGCTTATGTATTTAGCCCTGAAAAAGATGTCAAACAGCGACTGAGTGTATGCTGCTTTAAATGAAAACTGCCAACAAAAGAACCAGCAGCAAAATTCCACCAGTGGATAAATGATCCAAACAGATCTTATATCAAAAGACACTGTTTTGCATATATACAATACTGTGCAAAAGACCTGAGCAGCCCGCCCATTTCTTTATATTTTTCTAGAAAACTGGGAAATATGTGCAGCGCTTTATTGAAACATGCACAAACTTACATGGAAATACAGTATATAAAAAGGCAAAAACAGAGTCGGTACAATTCTAATGCGCTTGAAAGTCAATGTTTGGTATGACCTTTATTCTTCAACACAGCCCGAACTCTCTCAGGCAAGTTTTCTTGTCATGTCTTTTAGTCTTAAAGAATAGTTGGCGAAGCTTCTTGAAGGACATTCAAAGATCTCCTTTTGATGTTGGCTGCCTTTTGTTCTGGTCTCTGATTATCTCGCACTGCTTCAATAATGTCAAGGTCTAGGCAATTTAAAATTGCTTATTTGCTATGTTGCCTGTTATGTGTAGACAAAACACTGGTTTTATGCTTGAATGAGCCACAGGCCAGTGTTAAGTGGCTTAACAAACTCTGAAAATGGTGAGTTTCAAAGACGAGTGAACAAGCAGCCAATGTCCAAATAAAGACCTTCAGAAAGCCCGGAGAACTATTGCTCAAGACCAGTTTATAAAATTACAAGAAAATCCGGCTCCTTGGAAGCCAAATATAGAGAAATTACTTTTGCACAGTAGTGTAATTTACAGGTTTAGCTCATTAAAAATCTGGAAATATTCATCCATCCTCTTATCCTGTTCAGGGTCACGGGGGGCTGGAGTCTATCCCAGCTGTCATATGGCGAAAGGTAGCGTACACCCTGTACAGGTCGCCAGCCTGTCGCAGGGCTAACGCAGAGAGACAGACAACATTCACACCTACGAGCAATTTAGACCACCAATTAACCTAACCCCAGTAACTGCATCTTTTTGGACTGTGGGAGGAAACCAGAGTACCCGGAGAAAACCCACGCAGACACGGGGAGAACATGCAAACTCCACACAGAAAGGCCCGGGCCAAGGTGGACTCGAACCCACAGCTAGAACCCAGAACTTCGAGCTGTGAGGCAACAATGCTAACCACCACGTCACCGTGCTGCCCAAAATCTCGAAATAATAAACTCGGTTTTTGGTAATCATTAAAATCTGGAAATAATGATTACCAAAAACTAAAGTTGTCATCAAAATAACATAGTTGGCCTATAGTAGATTTATTAGAATGGCTAAATGTTCAAAGGTAGTGCAAGGAACAGCTAAAAGACTTTTCTGTGCTTCCTATTGCAAAATCAGCCAGAAGATTCTCTAATCATCAGTATCAGCTCAGAATTACGCAATAGGAGCATCTTAACTGAAAAGACTGTTTGTTGGTTAGATTATTTAAATATCTACACACACACACACACACACACACACACAAAACTTAGAAGAAAAGTTCTTTGGAAAAGTCAACATGCAAGAACTTGCTTAGTGTTTCATCACTTACCACAAACCCAAACTGATTTTCATTTCCTTGCTACACTCCACATATTAATAATGGCCTATTATTCAAGCTGCAACTATTGGTCAATAGATCACTCAAGAGAGCGGAACAAACATTAAACGGCAACATTTTTCAAGTAAAAACACTCCAATGTGAGAACGTGCAGCTGCTCTCGTCACATATGTGATCCCAAATTAAATATTTGCGTTTTACACTCTTGGCTTGGACAAACAGCGGCGTATGAGCTCTGGATATCTGTAAGGTGACTGGGAGTCCTGTGCTCGATCCCTGGTCCCCCTAACCCAACATTTTAAGACAATGACCCACATTTTGATTGGCTCAAGTTCACAAAAGTAAAGACATGTCTCACAAAAGACATCTACAGATGCAACTGAAGCCCAAGGATGATTACCAGACAGAACAGAATCTGAAACTTTTCTACTGTTAGAAGGGAAGCATCCTTTGAAATAAACTCAAGCTTCAATTTATCCCTAATAGACAATATTTACCTGATCTGGGAGAGATCAAGTAAATACAGTAAAATTAATAATTTCAGTAACTTGTCCCATATAAACACGTTTTTTGCCCCACGTTTCGTTTCACAGGAGCCGGTCAACTAGATGATTTAGGATTAGGAATCATTCAATAAGGAGAAAACCCACCCTTTACTGAACAAACCACTGTATGGCACATGCTGCCTGTAAAACCTGAGCACTTGCACGTTTGCATCTCTAATCTCAGCAGAACTTCTTCGCAAGGAAAGACCCTTTCTTGGAATTGAAAAGATATTCAGCCACTGTGGGTGTAAAGGCCAGAACTCAAACAAGATCTTTATCCAGAGGGGAAAAAAATGCTAGTGCGGAGGCATACTGTAGATTTTTTTCTTTTTTAAATTTAGCTCTACTCTGGTCAGGGTTATACTGGAAAACAGCTGAGGAAGTGGGGCAGACTTGATGTTTTGTCCAAATTTCTGTGGATATTTGATCTGGTGGAAGGAAACGGGTTCTCAATTGGTTGTGCCTACCATTGGTTGTGTTTTAATAATGATGACACTCCATTAAAATCTCATAGTTACATGTCAGTTAGTGACACCCGTGGGGTGAATATATCGCCAAAACTTTAATGTGTGGAAGAGTATTTTGAATGCAATTTTCTCAACTATCTCACTAATTAGTGCTCTTTGCAAAAGCTGTATTCCCCTTTTTTTTTTTATTGAAGTAATTGTTAAACCTGCAATTTCTCCTGCTTTTCTGTCTGCTAATCATGTCTGGGATGTATCTAGAGATGTGCACATCTCTTTCAGCTTTCTTGTGAGGCATGTCCTCACTTTTGTAAACTTTGTCTTGACATGTGGGACAGAGGGGCAATAAATAAAAAGCTATGCATGCCCACATAAAGTAGGACACCTGGTCACCCTCAGTAAAGCCTCAGTAAAGCCATACAGTGAGTGATTTCATCATTATCATCACCAGTCATCATTTAGAAGGGATGATCTGAAATTGCGGCCTGCTGTGCTGTAATGTATAACAACGTGATCTGGATTCAGAACAAGTGGCAGCTATGTACTGTCAGGCTCTTAAAGAAAAGTTAAAGAAAGCAGACAAACACAAGTTACCTGAAAACTTTTTTGGGGGCGCTCGGCTGGACCTGTTTGTATGGGACTATTCTCGGTTCAAAATCCTCTTCGGACTCCGCATCGTTGACAGCTGAAATAGAGTTGGGCTTTCTGGCTCCTTTGAGCAGTCCATCCTGACCTAAAGAAACATCCTGCCCTTCCATACCGTCCAGAGAACACGCGTCTTCCGACCAGCTTACACTCAGTAAACTCAACGTAAAGCCTAAAGAAATACCGATGACCACGGGGCCGACCGACCGCAGGAGAGAAATTAACAACGAAAATCTCATCTTGACCGTCGGATATCTCTGTCCGACAGTCCCGCTTCGGTCGCTTTAAAGGAGTCCAAAGAGGCCTCTGGGCTGGGACAGCTCAACTCTACATCGAAGTGGAGCATCCAGAGGCAACTTGAGGAAAAGATGCAGCTTCTTCCTTTAATTTTACGCAGGCTTGTTACGTGTCAGTCTGGCTCACACTTGGCTCCGCCCCCCCCCCCCGCTTGGCGTGTCATAGGCGGGACTACTTTCGTATTGTGTGTGCATGCTGAGCGCGGCGGAAGGATATTGGTCAGCGCTCCTATACATTGGTATTTGCGAACACAAATTTCCCACGTTTTGGTGTCCCTGAACACAATTTTAATCTTCGTGTCTTCGTAATACCAAATAAATGATTTACACCTGTAAATAATTACGAGTCCACCTTGGAAAGGTGGGAAGGAAGTCTCCTTCTTGGCTGCATATATTAGTTGACAATACAAAATAATTACAACTATGAATTTAGTTGTTAAAAACTACTCGGTTATTTTTATAAATAATAAAACTACTGGGTTGGATTTTTTTAAAGGAAAAGTTTGGTTAAAATACAGTTCTGTTTTCTTGGAATCACATAGTCCCCCCCCCCGCAAATATACTGAATTTTTTTGCACGACCAAACGGGGAAAATATGTGTCGACGTGCAAGAACAAATTTGCTCTTTCGAGGCTAAATCACGTTTTGCTATGAAACTGTGGCCGTGGATATCCCGCATGACACGCTGACTGACGACAGGTAAAACACAGGTGAGGGAGCTGAAAGGCACCCAGAGTCCTGTCTGCCTGGACCAGGTGATGGCCTCTTTTCACAACCTCAAATTAAAGAACTTCAGCTGCTGTCATCATTGCGCTGCTGCTGCTGCTGTGTGTGTGTGTGTGTGTGTGCGTGTGTGTGTGTGCGTGTGCCCGCGCTTTTCTTCCTTTTTTAATTTTGCTGGCCCTGAAATAACACACAGGTTAACTTAATAGCTTAAAATTAGGGCAAATGAATGAGGAAGACAATAATTTTTCAATTGTTAATTTTTAGTAAATTAGTGATTCGATAGTATTGTTACAAAATGATTTATTCACCTTCCAATGTAAATAGTTGTATAGTTTTAAGGTAATTTGATTGAATATTTTCTGCCAATCTTTGTGCACTTTTTGTACTTTATAATATATCTTTGATAATATGACTAGTTATTCATATAATAATCAAATTTTATATCCAAAAGGGTGACTATAAAAGGGATAAAGACTTCTTCTCCACTTTAAATAACAGTGTCTGTTAATGCAAATTATACATCTGTGATAATCTGCACTCACAGATCACAAACAAAAAGCCCCCCCCCCCCCAAAAAAAAAACAAAAAAAAAAAAAAAAAAATATC
>VUQJ01012730.1:8202-19689 GCA_015108635.1 Andinoacara biseriatus
TTCAGCCTTTCTGGATGGCTTATACTGCAGTCTGTGTGAGTTGGTTTCTACTGAGGCAGAAGAAACTAACTCTCTTGCCCAGCTTCTGTGGGAGATCAGAGAGAAGGATCTTGTGAGTTTCTGTTTATTACCCACCAATTCACAGAGACCGTGAGGCCTAGTCACTTGAAATGTTAACCGTCAGTATAGAAAAAGAAGACAAGCTAAGTTCTTCATGAAATAACTAAAATGTGTGCTCAACTGGTCACCAACTATTTGATAGTTGATAGAATTATTGGTATATCTGTGAATAGTTTCAGCTTTGTAAATTTTCAGTGGATTATAAGACTGGACTCTCTTCTTTGCAGCTTCTACTACAAGATAGTGTGTGGTTCTGTGTGACTTTTCTAACATTAAAAAACATTGCTCATTTGCGCACAGGCTCTCACTGTTTTGTTAAATGATGGTGGATTTCTTATCCTGCTGCACTCCTCCCATTTTCTCACATATGATGGTAAGACATGAAAATGACGATAGCACAAAATTTTGTCAGTTGCATGATAACATTTTGTCTTAAAGATTGACCGCAACATATTATCCACATATCTTTTTTCTTTTTTTTTCCTCCTAGATGCTTGGTCCTGTGCAGCTGAAGTCTTACAAGGCTTGTTTGTGTTTCCAGATTCTCGAGTTGTAATGAAAGGTCATTGTAACATTTGTTAAACATTAAATATAAATTTATTACATCATCAAGAGCAGACACTAAACAAATATTCTGTCTTGATTTCTCATAGACACCAAATTTGGACAGAAGAATCCTTCAGTGACATCTGAAATCCTTCAGATTCTGCCTGTACTAAGTTATGCAGAGGGTGAAGTTGAAAAAACGCCCATTGACCCGAGTGAGGAGCTGTGTGAAGTGTTGGCACAGCATATGCAGAGTTACACAGCACTGATAAATCCTGGGCTGGCATCAAGTCCTTCTCGGGAAGTCAGCATGTTTCCATTTCAGTATGATGTGCCGGATGCCCATCTGTACTCATCCCCTGAGTGGACTGATGGAGCGATACAGAGATTCAGGTCATACCTGAGCAGACCAATCTCCTTCCAACTGCCAGTATCCAGAGCTTCAGAAATCCTGGCAGCTGGACAAGAGGAACAGAGGAGAGAAGATCTTGATGATGATGTCTATATCTGTATATCGTCTCCCGAGGAGGCACCTCAGGAGATGATGGATCCTGTTGGTACAGTGTTGGAAGACACGTTATCAGACCTGAAATCTCCTGAAAATGTTGAGACATCTGTGGAGAATTGTACAAGTAGTCCTGGAGCACAAAATGACTTAACAGTTGCGCCTCATCATACGGTAACAAATGATTTGCAACCGGGACATCTTACGAAAGGCAATGAAAAATGCAGTGAAATCAGTGAACTGAACCAAACTGAGGGGGTAAATAATGTCACCCCTCCTACATCAGATGACCTTCCTGCAGAACTGATTGTCAGCATCACTTCTGCAGAGCAGAGTGGCAATGATGAGACTCTAAATCTAAGAGCAAAATTACAAGCAGCAGAAGTAAACTCTCTCTGTGATGAGACTGACTATACTAAAAAGCTTTTGGATATCCCCAAGGTCACCAGTTTCACAGGAACAAAACTCAAAATGCACACTAGACTTTCCAAGGGATCAAAAAAAGTATCTAAATCTTCTGTTGAGCCTTCTAGTTTGCAAACAGTCAAAACACCAGTGGAGGTTGACAGTGTAAACAGTCAGAAGGATGAACACACCAAGGAATTGTCAGATCACCCACAGTTGCGTAATCCTTCAAATTGGAGGAAATTACAAAGGCGTAAGCGCAAATGTGGGAAATTGTCTACAAAAAGTAGAAAATTAAGGTCGGGTATTGTTGGATTACCCATAGCAGAGGAGAAAAAAACAGACTCTGGGTTGCAGAATGTTGAAGGCACAATTTTAGTGGAACATGAGGTTTGTCCTTTAAGAAGAAAAACAGAGCGCTGGGATCTAAAACCAATCATCAGTGAATGTGGAAGAATCTTGGTTCCTCACGGTGCTACGGATTTTGCTGATCAGATTAAGTTTTTGAAGGATAAGCTCCAGGCTACCAAAGATGAGCAGTCCCCTGAAAAAACTTTGCTTGATGCCCCATTGGATGCTGATGATACAGTCAAATTGGCCTCAGAGTCTTGCACTGCTCCAGAGACTGCAGTGGAAGAAATGAAGGCTGCAGAGAACATGGATGATGGGAATGATCTTCAGAACATCACTGCTAGTGATGTTGATCCTGACCAGAACATTTCAAAGCAGCTGGATGTTGGCAGTAGTTCATTGCATTTGAATCCAGAGAGTAATTCCTCAAAGAATGAGCACACAGACACTCTTCCCTTCCAAGCAGTTCAGGAAAAACACACTGATAACCTTTCCCCTGAAAAGACTTCAACTAAGAGTCAATTTCTGTTGAGGAAACTAAAATCAGTACTTTTAAAAGGAAAGAGAAAAGCGGATTTTGTGACAGAGGACACAACTCCAAATACTCCCCAAGACACTGAGCCTTGTCTCAAGAAGAACAAAGAAATGGACTCTGAGACTGAGGTATTAAAGTCTAATGATACAAGTACCCGGAGCACCGATGCTGCTGTCAAGGAAGTTCCAAAGATGCTGCCAGTTGATCCTCTGTTTGCATTTGCCCTTGGCCTGACCCCTAAAGTGATACCAGAAAAGGTGACGAAAACAGAGGACTGGGATACTCCACAAAAGATGGCGGCCCCAACAAAGAAGCAGGAACAAGTGATTTCAGAAAAGCAATCTCAAATCATACATAGGCCTCCATCAATTTTTACAAGACGGGGGAGGATAAAAACACTCAAAAAGCATCAAAGCATCTCAGCAGAATGCATCAAAAAGAAATGTGAGTCATGTTTTATAATTATAGAATTTCAAATGCTTGTGTTTTGTCTGATGCACTCTCGTCACTTCAGTCATGTGCAGGACCTTTGACCTAACCCCTTTCTTAACTATCACTTCTGTAGCTGTCCTCTGCATGCTACTTCCTCACTTTGCAAAGCCTTTGCTAACTCGTGAGCTGTTTTCACACGTGCACTGCAACCTTGAACTTTTGTCAACATTACACAATTGAAGTGCATGTGAGAACACAAATGCCTGATGAAAAGGGCTGGGAAATTAAATGGTCTTTAACTTGCTGGGTGCCTCATATGAAATTCCTATGATGTCTGAGTGTACCAGTGTGAGAATAACACTGGTAACATTCTAGTAGATTCAGATCTAGCAAGCAGTTACCCTGTGTCTTATCTCCTGCACATTGTAGGTAAGCAGCTCCTTGTGTAAACCACAGAAGTGAGAATGCAGCTGATCCAAATGTCTTCTCCTGTGTGCTAAATTTGATAAAGGAATTGTGTGAAAACAGCTAGTTTGCTTTTGCTCCTTCTTGCTTGTGCTGTGTTGTTGCTAGTCCTATCAGTCTGCAGAAGATTGACATTATTGGCTAATTAAACCAACACCTTTGCTCAAAACAGTAGCATACTTAACATGTTGGTGACAAATTCTTAATAGTGATACACTGATATATATCAAGTGCTTTATATGTGCTACATTTTATTTTCATGCCGTTTTTCGTTTCTTCTCTGTTTTGTCTTCACAGGGTGGTTGCATTTTCAAACTCCAGCTTGTTTTGCCAGTGAAAAACTCAAATACAAAGACAGTACTAGCGATATTTCTGTCAGGAAGACTGAAAAAACAGTGAACAGTGCTTACACACCTGCAGATGCTTTGAACTTGCTTGCTGACTTGGCACTCAGTGCCAATAATGACCAGGTCCCTCCGCAACCAAAACCATCATTTGAAAGAAAACCTGAGACAAGTTTGAAGAAGTCTGACCTTAAAAAAGAACTTACCAGTGCTGAACAAGAATCAGTTCTTCATGCTCTGCTTAGACAGCCTGCAGCTAGATCCACTGAGCCTCATGAGTCTCCTGCACCAAGCCACCTTGTATGTGAATCGGTTGGTTTGGTATCTAAAGAACATGCTTACTCATTGCCCCCATCTTCCTCTCTACTATTGGGTTTGCCAGGTACATCCCCTGTCAGTGATTCTTCTGGACTGCTCCACCATGACCAGCCAATGTATGGAATTAAAACACTACAGCCCTCTGTTGATCAAGAAGACAGAATTGAGCACAACAGGACATCAGAATACCTGAAAAAGTGCATGGTGCGCAAGCAAAAGTTCCGATACTCTCGTACATTTGTTAACAAGGAAGGATCTATAAAAGTGACAAGACACTGGCATGAAACCTATGACTTTAATCTAGACAGCAAGTTTACAAGTGATGCTAAGGACAAAACTATCATCAGAGCTTTGCATGGGTATGTACATTGATTTGGTTATTTGTAAAATAATATATAATCTCATCATTAAACATCCTACACAATATATTATATACTTGCTATATATAGTTTGTTACCTCAGATGCCATTGATGTAGCTAACCTTTGTGTTTTTGGCATCTTCAACAGGCCATGGGATTTTTCTATTCAAGACACTAATGAAGAGGTGCGGCTAATTGTCCACATGTGGATAGGCTTGTTTTATAGCCGGTCAACGCCCCGTTTTTTTCATGTTGAGTCAAATTTTTCATACCCCAGCTTAGAAGAGAGTGATTCTTTGGAAATGACCAGTGGAATAGCATCTAGTCCAGCTAGGTCTGAGTATATGGCCGCTGCACTTGCTACTTTCCCAAATTTAACAGACACTTCAGACACTTTGATTTCAACAGCTTTGGACCTCCGCAAAAAAGATGAGGACCAGGATTTTGTGGTCTTGGATTTATCACTGAGAAATTCCAGTGCCTGTTCAGAGTCTCTGACTTCACCTCTGCAAGTCAACAAAAAGGGGACATTTGATTCCAGTGAACAGAAAGAACCCAGTGAAACACTGAACTCTGTAAAGTCACCGAGACATCTTCATGAGGCAAGTACATTTCAGGTTTGGTTTTAATGTTAATTAATTTAAACATACAATATGCATAATGTTTTTGTCATATGTAATTTTTTTTTAATGGAAGGGTTTTCCAGTCTCAGACATTTTTGTCCCAGCTGTCCTGTTTGGACTAGCATTCCTCAGGTTGCATAATTCAGAGTTCAGCATGGTACTACATTTAGATCTTTACATCTTCTCACATCGTTGCTCCCATCTTCTGTCACAACCAAATGAATAGGCCCTGAAATGCTATTTGGCCAGTGAAGTAGGATGTACCCAACAGTTGTGTTCATTGTCTTGGGGAAACTTTTGAATGTTTTCATTTTCACAAAGCTCAGTACTCTGGATGATACTAAACAAGGACAGTTCAGCTCTTGTGTTGGACCAATTTGTTTTTCTTTAAAGAGCCTATTCGTATCTCCTGTATTGTATAAAGCTTTTAGGCATGAAATGCAATCAAGAGTTTTAAATTATCAATTAACACATTACAGTGTGTAATATTTCTGTTTATTTGGTCTTTTACAGCATTCCGGAAAGATGGTTAATTCCGAAGTGAATCTCACTGACATGATGAATGTCAAAAAACCCCATGAAGGTGAGAAGACTAGTACTCCCAGAAAAACTCCCTGCCTGCAGAGCACTGATATTCCATCTTTTGAAGGTGATGGGAAAACCATTCCTCTTCAAAAGGTAACTGCAGACTGCACATCTATCAAGCCCAGTGCTGCTTTGGCAGCATTAGGAATTGGCCAAGTGTTACATGGATGCAATGAAGAGAGGACAAATATGAAAGAGGGCACTGAAATTTCTGGAACTAAAGAGAGGAATTTGGTGAAACAAGATGTAATGGATTCATTCAAATTTGTGAAACACAGAAAGAATATGGAAGCAGAAGATGTGGTTCAGACTGATGAGCAAGAAAAAAATGAATCTAAAAATTTGGCAGTCTGTGAAAGGAAAGAAGACCCATGCCAAAAAGGAAATCCAGATCCATCTCAGAAAGTGTCTTGTGCAGCTGATGATTCTGCAAAAGAATCAGATATATTCTGCAATGGAAATTGTTTAGAAAGTGAGAAACTCTTATTAAGGGAGGAGCATAAAGGAGTCTCACAAGTACACCATGAAAGTTGTAAAGGAGTTCTGGTCTGTGGTCCAAAATACAAAGGGAAATTGATGAAAGATGACCACTTGAGAAAAGACGGACTTGATGAGAAAGATGACGGCATTTCTGCTTTAAAAGCTGACAAAGATTTGGTTTATCAGCCACTACCTGGAAAGTGTAATGGCTTGGACTTGGTAAACCAGAACTACATTACACAGAGTAATCATCAAGCACAAATGAATGAGCAACCATCACTAACAAACAACACCAAAGATGCCCGCCATGACTCTCTGAAGATGCTATGTTCAGATGCATTAGTACAAGACCATTCTATTTCAGAAAAGGTTTCTCATACTCCATTTGGAATTGAATCTGTGAATACCAAATCTGCAACTAAGGACATTTCAAAAGAAAGTATATATTTGAGAGATGAGGCACTTAAAACTGGAGTATTACCTGTGTCTACACCTCAGACAAAAGACAATGTTGAAATGAAGAGCCAAAACAAAGAAAGGCCAGACTCCAGTACTGCTCAAAGCGATCATGAAGATCAAGAAAATAAGTCAGCAAAGGAAGTATTAAAGGATGACAAAGAGCAATTTCAACACCAGCCTGATTCCCCTCAGTGTGAGGTTCCAAAAGCATGTGTGTCATCTACTAAGGAAACTGATCTCAGAACAGATGAAATAAATGAGGCATTGGACAAAAATTGCACTGGGGTTGAATTTCCCTTTATTGGAATACATAGTTCAGGAGAGGCTGCAGTACTGGTAAAGGATGACAATGCAGCTGATAAACAATTCCAAAACCAGCCTTATTCGCTTCAGTGTAAGGTTCCAAAAATGACTGAGGCACAATTGGGATTTATGGAAGAAACAGATGCCAGAATAGACGAAGCAAATGAGGGATTGGACAAATGTTGCACTGGGGTTGAAATTCCTTTTGTTGGAATCGATGGCTCAGGAGAGGATACAGTACAAGTAAAGGATGACAGTGCAACTGATGAACAATTTCAACACCAGCCACATTCACTTCAGTCTGAGGTTCCAAAAATATTTGAGGCACAAGTGCATTTTACTAAAGAAACAGAAAGCAAAACAAATGAGGGACTGGACAAAGATTGCACAAGTGATGAAATTCCTCTTGTTGGAATCGATGGCTCAGGAGAGGATACAGTACAAGTAAAGGATGACAGTGCAACTGATGAACCATTTCAACACCAGCCACATTCACTTCAGTCTGAGGTTCCAAAAATATTTGAGGCACAAGTGCATTTTACTAAAGAAACAGAAAGCAAAACAAATGAGGGACTGGACAAAGATTGCACAAGTGATGAAATTCCTCTTGTTGGAATAGATGGCTCAGGAGAGGATACTGTACAGGCAAAGGATGACAACGCAACTCTCAAAAAATCATTTCGACACCAGAGTCATTCACCTCAGCATGAGTTTCCTAAAATATTTGAGGCACAAATGACATTCACTAAGGAAACTGAACTCAGAACTGATGAAACAAATGAGAAATTGGACAAAAGTTGCACTGGGGTTGACATTCCTTTTATTGGAATAGGTGTCTCAGAAGAGGATACAGTGCAGGTAAACGATGATAGTGCAACTGATGAAGAACAGTTTCGACACCAGCCACATTCACCTCAGTCTGAGGTGCATTTTACTGAAGAAACAATTCTCAGAGCAGAAAACAAAACAAATGAGGCATTGGACAAAGGTTGCACTGTTGCTGAAATTCCTCTTATTGGAATTAAATCCTCAGGAGAGGATACTGTACAGCCACATGGTAGGGGTGAAGACGTGGTACCAAGTCAGGAAGAAATTCCATTCATCAGTGACTCTAGCGACCCTAAAGCTGCCCTGCCCAATGAGGTGCGTAGTACACCTCAGGAATGTAGTAAACAAGCAAAACCTTGCAAAATATTACTACTTGATGTAAATGAAAGCTGCCAGCCAGTAGACTTGGGAAGTGAGTCAGATGACAGATGCCCTACTCCAACTATAGATGAAAAACCATATGGGTGTCTAGTTAGTTCTAGTCCTAGCAGTAGCACTTCTGCTTTTAGTGGAACTGAAACTGCCAAAAACCTTAATCATAAAAGCCTTAGCACAATCTCAGCACCTGTAAATGGTGAGCTATCTTGTGAGCAAAAACTTTGTCACACTTCTATTTTTAACATTGATTCTAGCCCTCACCAGCTTTTTCATCCTGATCTTGAAATGAGGACTTTAAGAGTTCTACAAAGTATAGACAAGTTCCTCTCCATATCAAACCACACTGACAAATCCTGTCAGATTCAAACACCTAAAATGAAAAAGTCTGTTGATCAGTCTCTTGACCCTAGTAGCAAATGTATCCCCAGTTCCTTATCCTTAGACCAAACTTCAGTTGACTTTAAGGACAAGAAAATAGGTAATAATAAACCAGCTGCTGTGTCAGCTTCTGCCTCACAAGATATACACAACGAATCATCAGAGCACCTTCTTGTATCACCTTTTAAAAATAAATTGGAGGAAGTGCTTGGTGTCAAGTTGCATCCAAAGAAAACTGACTCAGCTCCTCAAAACCATTTTGAAAGAGTCAATATACAAGAAAACTCTGTAGGGCAGGATAGCCATTCTGATAGACCTCCCTCTCCTGAGTTGTTGCAAGTGCCAAGTTTAGACCAAGAGAGACCTAAATTAGCATCACAGTCTAGTGTAAATCATGAACCCTGTCCAGTTAGTCATCGCCCTGTCATGGCTGTTAAACCATCAAAGAATGATGAAAGTCAAGCAGATTGCTTTTCTATAGATGTACACATTGAAAAGCCTCTCAAAAGCAAACCACCTAAAACCCCTAGACTGGGATATAGCATGCCAAAATCTATGCTCTCAGAGAAGAGGACAAAAGAAAAATCAAGAAGACATTCTGAAAGACTTGATATCCAGGAGGCCAGTCAAACTTCCTTCAAAAATACATGGATTCCAGATGTTGATGAAAGTAAATCAAATTCAGTTGAAGCTAAATTTGGCCTTCTAGACCTGTCATATCAGTGCCAGAGAAAAGATATTTCAAAATCTAACACAATTCCATCATCACCATCTGTGCAATCTTCTAAATCTCCAGAAAGTTCCTCCAAACTTGTTGATGGAATTCAAGGTTTCATGATAAATGGTTCAGTTGAGAAAGATGAGCAGATTGTTAAAAAGAGTATTGAGATGGATCTCAAAGACTCCTCCAGTGCATCAGCTTCATTGATGGGCCAGAGAGATGACAGCATAGATGAAAGTCTGATCTTGGGATCTCAAAGCTCACTTGTATGCACAGTCTATAACAACAGCCGCAAGAGACCTTACTCTTTTCTGGAGCAAGTTTCTCAGCGGTGCCTACAGGATAATCTCACTCAGGCATCAGTGGAACAAGAGTGCCTCATTTTCTCAGAAAAAATGAAACGGGTTTTGAAAAAGAGTGAGAGGTGGTCCATCCACCAAGAGGACATTCATGAAAATATCAGGCTGTCTTGCAGCAGTCCTATGACTATCAACTTCTCTAATCTAGATGAGCAAGAGGATTCACTGGACCTGTTAGGCACCTCTCTTATTGGACAAAAAATCAAGGTGGACCTGTACGACAGGAAGGACCTGACAGATAAAACTGAAGAAGAAAAGTTGCGTCCTGGAGAACTATCTCAGGATAACTGTGGGGCGCATGACTGGGTTTCTGATGTGACTGCAGAATGTGCCAGACACTATGAGGCAAAAATGCATCATGTTTGTGCTTTCAAAAACGTCTCATCTAGAGCAAAACATTTCCGAAAGAATTACACAAAGACTGAACCTAGTAACCATTTTGACTTCTGTGATCAAATGAAGAAAGAAATGGATAAAACCTTTCAGGCTAATCTGAATTCAGTTGTGAAGAAATCCTGTAGAACAAAGTATAGGTTCTACATATTGGCAACGTCAGATGATGTCTTCTTTGAACAAACCAAGGTAAGTCAATTTTATTTTTTTTCCCAACAGTGTTCTCAGCCATGTATTTTTTATAAGCCTACATTTCTAAACAGAATGACAGAGGACGGAAATGCACAAAAGGTACAAGAACAAAGTTGCTGATTGGTCCAAAATAGAGATTGAAGATAACAGTCAGCACAGATGTTCATGTAAACTTCTCAGCCTACTTTATCATTTATCACTAGGACCACCACCAGTCCAGACTACAGTGGGTACGGAAAGTATTCTGGCCCCTTTAAATTTGTCACTCTTTTTTTCATTGCAGCCATTTGCTAAAATTAAAAAAGTTCATTTTATTTCTCATTGATGTGCACCCCATCTTGACATAAAAAAACTGAAATGTAGAAATTTTTGCAAATTTATTAAAAAAAACTGAAATATCACGTGGTCATAAGTATTCAGACCATTTGCTCAGTATCGAGTCGAAGCAAACTTTTGAGCTAGTACAGCCATGAGTCTTCTTGGGAATGATGCAAGTTTTTCACACCTTGATTTGGGGATCCTCAGCCATTCTTCCTTGCAGGTCCTCTCCAGTTCCATCAGGTTGGATGTTAAACGTTGGTGGACAGACATTTTCAGGTCTCTCCAGTGATACTCAATTGGGTTTAGGTCAGGGCTCTGGCTGGGCCTGTCAAGAATGGTCACAGAGTTGTTCTGAAGCCACTCCTTTGTTATTTTAGCTGTGTGCTTAGCGTCATTGTCTTGTTGGAAGGTGAACCTTTGGCCCAGTCTGAGGTCCTGAGCACTCTGGAAGAGGTTTTCTTCCAGAATATCTCTGTACTTGGCAACATTCATCTTTCCTTCAATTGCAACCAGTCATCCTGTCCCTGCAGCTGAAAAACACCCCCATAGCCTGATGCTGCCACCACCATGTTCCACTGTTGGGATTGTATTGGGCAGGTGATGAGCAGTGCCTGGTTTTCTCCACACATACCGCTTAGTATTAACGCCAAAATTTTCAATCTTCATCTCATCAGACCAGAGAATCTTATTTCTCATAGTCTGGGAGTCCTTCATGTGTTTTTTGGCAAACTCTATGTGGGCTTTCATATGTGTTGCATTGTGGAGAGGCTTCCATCGGGCCACTCTGCCATAAAGCCCCGACTGGTGGAGGGCTGCAGTGATAGTTGACTTTGTGGAACTTTCTCCCATCTCCCCACTGCATCTCTGGAGCTCAGCTACAGTGATTTTTGGGTTCTTCTTTACCTCTCTCACCAAGGCTCTTCTCCCACAATTGCTCAGTTTGGCTGGATGGCCAGGTCTAGGAAGAGTTCTGGTCATCCCAAACTTCTTCCATTTAAGGATTATGGAGGCCACTGTGCTCTTAGGAACCTCGAGTGCTGCAGAAATTCTTTTGTAACCTTGGCCAGATCTGTGCCTTGCTACAAT
>VUQJ01012734.1:3774-16190 GCA_015108635.1 Andinoacara biseriatus
TTCACAAGTTTGGAAGGATGGGAGTGGTAGACTGACAGAAGGATTGGGGCTGTGTCTGCAGTTGTACAGATGCTGTACTGGTCCATTGTAGTGAAGAGAGAACTGAGCTTTAAAGCAAAGCTGTTGATTTAATGGTTGATTTACATCCCTACCTCCACCTATGGTGGCAAAACTTGGGTAGTGACCAAAAGAACAAGATCGCAGATACAACCAGCGGAATTGAGCTTTTCCTGAAGAGTGGCTGGCCTCTCCTTTAGAGATAGGTTGAAGAATGCAGTCATTCAAGAGGAGCTCAAAGTAGAGCCGCTGCTCCTCCACATCGAAAGGAGTCAGTTGAGGTGGTTCAGGAATCTGACTGGGATACCTTTGGTCAGCTCCTGGGTGATGTGTTCTGTGCATGGCCTACTCAGAAGAGGCCCCTGGGTAGACCTGGGAAACGGTGGCCTGAGAATGCTTTGGAGTTCCACCGGATATGCTGGAGGAGGTGGCTGGGGAGAAGGAAAACTGGGGTTCTCTGCTTAGGTTGCTGACCCCAAGACCCGGACATGGATAAGCAGAAGAAAATGGGTGGATGGATGGATGGATTTATGTTTCAAATCCAAGAGGTTGTAGCTGAAATCTGAATGTAAGTAGTTAATCTGAATTTTCTGTTTAATGTGAATTTCTGTGTATGTAGTCAGCAACAGATTTGCAACAGACAGCAATAGATGTGCAATTTGTGCCGATTCATCACAGGCAAATGCCATATGATCACAAACAGATTACAGGAAACTGACATTCAATTGTAAATAGGTAACAAACTGGTAGCAGACTGATTCCGTCTTATTGCCGTTTTATCAGGGTGGCTCAGGAGGTAGAGCAGATCATCTACTAATTGGAAGGTTGGTGGTTCGATTCCGGGCTGCTCCATTCTGCATGCCAAAGTATCCTTGGGCAAGACACAGAACCCCAAGTTACTCTCAGATGCAACCGTCGGAGAATGAAGGTGTGTGAATGTTAGATAGAAAGTACTTGATATAGAAAACAGTGCTTGGATGAATGAAAATGTGATGTATGAAGTGCGTTGACTGCTCAGTGAAAATAGAAAAGAACCAGTCCTAGTGTGACTGTAACATAACAGACGGTTGTTTGTTCTTTCTCTCTATTATTGTAGAGGTTTTTCCTTACAATGTAAAACACCTTGAGACAGCTGCTGCTGTAAACTGGAACTATATAAAATGAAATTGAATTGAATTAAAAAAAAAATACACGTGGAAATGTAATTGTAATACAAGAAGGGTTTGGGAATTATTGTCTGCACTCCCACTTTTGGTAAAAATCATATTGCTGAATTGTGAATAAAACATAGTTTTGGTTGTTGAAAAAGATAAGTTCATGGTGTGTGTTCATGTTTGTTTTGAGCGTTGTTGTTGTAGTTGTTGTTGCAACCACTAAGTTGCAAAAGTAAAAATGCTGAAAATCTTAAGGCAAAGGGAAAGTTCCATTTTAGTGCAGAATTAGTTACTAACATGTAGAGATGTGGTAATAGCCATGCTTTTAAATAAGGTGGTATACAGTGAGTGGTGAGGAAAAACTGTCACACAGCCATATGTTTATTCTTTATGGTTACTGATGATGTAGGATTGAAAGGAAATTCCATTTTTACACTCAAAATATTTCAAAGGGAAGAATCGCTGAGAAAAAAAGTGTAAATATTCCCAGGCAGGCATCACTTTTCATGATCTCATGTAGCTGACAAATATACCTCATAAAGCCTGTTTGACCTAATTCCTTATGAGTGAAATTTTACCTATATACACAGCCCACATGAAATATTTCAGTCAGATGAGCCAGGCAAAGTTTTGAGCTCACAGCCTGCAAATATGATGAGTAAAACGTCTTTCCACAGCTTGCAGATTAATGCTAGGGTGATGGAGAGGTTGAAATGGCAGACAATTTTACCCAAATGTTAATGTTACCTGAATGCAAATGTTACTTGTGTTCGGGTGGTTTTGGAGCTGTCCATCTTGCCTCCCTGATGATTGTCTGTGGCCTTCAGATTATTAATAACTATTTGCAGCACCCAGCTTTGGGCAGTCTGGGCTAATAGCTGGTTTGTCTCTAGCTGTATGTGTCACATTAGCTAGACAGAGAAACACAAGCAACAACACAAGAGGCAGTACAGGAGGACTGACACATGTAAATACCATCTTTGATTCACTCCTCATTTCTTTATATTTTGTTTCAGAGGAACCAGATTTTCTTGTAATTTCTTTAAGTGATCTTAAGCTCTCCAGGCTTTCTGAAGGATCTTTTAAGTTTTTCTTTGGACAATAGCTTAACCAACTGCAGCTTTAGGCACTTTGTTACTAGTAGCCTGTCACCAAAGATGTTAAAGATAACTATAATATGAACTATAGTAATCATTTGGCAGGCATTAAAGTTAAAGTATCTTTGCACTAACAAGATGATTCACAAAGAGCTATTAGGCAAAAACTTGACATGCCTCAACATGATGTACAGCATGTCCATAAAACTGGACACAGTGCACACTGCACTACAGCAGAGTACAATGCAGAAAACCTAGTCAAAAATGGTCTCTCAGCCAGAAATGGCTTTCAAGAAGCCATTCTTAAGGAAGGGAAACATAGAGAAAAGGCTGAAATGTGTCAAATCAGAACAGAACTGGACTGAAAATCATTCTCGGCATGTCTTATGGAGTGATGAACCCAAATTTTAAATTTTAGTTTCAAACTTTTGTCAGCATTTCCAGAGAAGGCCGGGAGTTGAGTGTCTACAGCCATCTGTAAAACATGATTGAGGTTTCTCATCGTTTGGGGCTGCATGTTAGACAGTAGCGTTGGAGATCTTGTCAAAATCGATGAATGCCAAAAAGTATCGTCAGAGTTAGATCCACCATGCAATACCATCTGGAAAATGTCTGATTCATTTTCCATATGGTATTGCATGGTATTGCAACTGATTCACAGCTGCCATGCTTCATTTTTTATCGCAAAGATCACAAACACGCTGCCAATGCAGTAAAAGCACACCTGGACAGAAAACACAAAATAGAACACAATCAGTCATGGACTGGCCTCCCCAGAGACCAGACTGCAACATTACTGAAGCAGTGTGAGACCAGCAGTGTGGAGAGAACCAACATCCAAAGAAGAGCTTTGCAAAGTCATCCAAGAAGCCTGGAGAACTATTTCTGAAGAATTCTTAAAGTTGTCTAAGAGAGCTCAGGCTGTGTTAAAGAATAAAGGTGGTCATATCAAATATTGACTTTCAAGTTTGTTAAAAATGATATATTTATTTATTTTTGCACAATTCAGTAAATTGCTGCACCTTCTTCCCAATTTTCCTGGCAAAATAAAAAGAAATGAGAGGTGGTTCAAGACCTTTGCACAGTAATGTAAATTTGGTGAAACCCATATGAATGCCAGGACCCAAGGTTTCCCCGGAAAACATTGCATTGGAATCAGATGATCACTGTTATTCGTTTGACCTGTTAGTGATATAATATTGTTGCTGATTGATGTATATTGCAGAATAATGACGAAAATAATGTCAGCAGCCTTATACTATTATAGTTGTTTCTGTTTTATTTTACATACCAAAGATATAACCATAACCCAATTTAATGTTTCACATTGTTACAGCACTTGGCCTCGAGATGAATTAAAAGAAACTCCCTCCACAAAACCAGAACCAAAGTCCAGTAGTCTTTAACTGATTTAACACTGAAGTCAATCCTGGCAGATCAGCTGATCCCTGTGCCAAGCACATCAACTGATGGCTCAGCTGATACCCTTCTTATTGGAAAATCCCCTAAAGGGCATGCTGGTTAAGCTCCTTTTTCCTGCCTATAGTTTCTCTGCACCTGCAAGCTGCTTTGCAACCCACCTCAATCCCACCCCCACCCCAGCTCTTTCTCTGACTTAATCAGTGCCATATCTGTTATCACTGACACCTGCTCTGTTTGGCGATGGGTCTTGGCGCTGCTCTCCCAACCTGTACATATGTACAAATATAAAAATACTGCCATATATAAATTACTGCAGGAGGAAAGAATAATCTTCCTTTGAGTATAGCGGTCCTGACTGAACTAAAATAGTTACTGTTTCACTTTTTCTTCACTTATCAAAAAAAATCATTGTAGGACTGCATCATTCTGAATTGTAGATCTGTGAATATATTATTTTTATGTTTTCCTATAGGTCCAAACAAATGAAAGTTCACACTAAACTTCACTGGAGAGATTTTTTAATCAATTTGTCATCAATTAAGTTATGTAAACAAAATTTATTTGAAGTAATACAAATATCTTTGGATATGGGTTTTGCTTGGGTGGTAATCAAGTTGCTCGCTGAAAAATATGAAAAGCGGTGGACATAGAAGGTTTGTTGAGGACGCTGATATGTAGCCTTGGTTTCAAGTGTCTGTGAAACAGCAGATGAGAACACGAGTAGACACTCGAAAAAATAAGTGGAGATTGGGGAAACATCAACTTGCAGGAGGTAAAGACACAAGAATAAGAAATCATCCATCTCCGTTCACAGCTACACACTCTCTCTCGCTCTCTCCGTCTCTCTCTGTCAGGATGATGGGTAATTGAGGCAGTCACAACACAGATCGGGATGCAGTGTCATGCTGTGCCCTGGGTCTGGCTGCCTGCCCCGGCCCTTTGGCAGCATGCTGCGAGACGCTAGGAAGCATGCGTGCACACACACACACGCGCGCACAAATAAAAACACATGCTTGCTATGCCTGCGCACATATAGGGACACACACTTCACACATGCTCAATACAAACATCCACAAATGCTAACAGGCGGTCTTTACACATGTGTGCAGTGACACAGCCGTATAAAGACAGAGGCCCAGGCAAGTGTAATGACACACACACACACAAACACACGCACCACGACAGGGACCACTTGAAATCACACTTTTTTCCATCACACTACCACCGCATGCCACGACAAGTCTACTCTCCTCCTTTTTTTTCCTTGCTTTTTGTTATTTTCCTGTCCTGCCCCAGTTCTTTTTCTCCTCTCCTGTCTTGTCTGCTACTTCCCTTCACTCCACTCCAGTCTCATCTTCCCCCTCTATAATATTCTGTGCACCTTTTTCCTGTCTGTTTCCTCCTCTGTTCTTTCCTTTTATCTCCTTTCTTACATTCCTTCTTTCGTATATACCATCTTTTTCTTGGAACCTTTAACCTTTCCTCTTATTCTTTTTCTCTTTCCTTTGATCAGTTGCTTTCTCTACCTGTCGTGGGGCAGCGGGCTGGAAATATGGAGGTGGAAATCTTTTTGCTATTGAGTCTCAGCTGGAGTTGCTGATATGGCTCCTCTCTCTGGGCCCACCCCTCAGCATTGGAACAGTTCTTCCTACGCCTGCCTTGCATCAAGTGTGGAGTATATCAAGGCTAAAGATCATCATCGCCATTATGGTGAATATAAGGCCACCTCTGTTACCTGTTGCTCCTAATCACCTGTCTGAAACTCAGGCTTTTCTCACTATTCCTCGTTGCCTGCTCCCTGCACCCACAGAAAATTCCCTTATCTGGAAACCTGCTCACCTCCTGCCCATAAAAACCTCCACTTCTACTACCTGCTCCGAGACTAGCCCTATGTAAGCTGTCAAAGGACGGACTTACCTGCTCACTTGCCTGCCCGCTCTCCATCTGCTATTGCCACCAATTCTTGAATATAGCCCCCCCCCCAACACACACACACACACAAATCTCCTCTTCTCCTCTCCTCTTCATTCCCTCCAAACTCATGTAAGACTGTTGATAATCATCATGATATCATACATGAACCATATTCTCCTCTTCTCATCTCTTCTCATCTCATCTCATCTCTGACAACTGTGCAAACCTGTAGTGCTGCTGAACCTCCTACCAGCTACCCTCTATCAGTAAACTATTCACTGCTTAACAATTAACACTTACAACCTGCCACTGGGTCTGCCCTTTGGGTCCGCCTTTTGCCAAAATGAGACTACTCATTACTCTTTTCTTTCTTCTTCTAACCACTCCTGCTACTCTCTTCCAGTCCTGTGTGATCTCTTCACTTCTTTCATTTCCTCCTCTCTCTCATGGCCCCGTCTCTCACCTCCTTCCTGTGTTTTGCTCTACCCAAGCCCTTTTCTACCTGAACTCTCTCCCTCACATTTCTGTTTTCTCCTTCATTTATTTTTTCTCTTCGGATCACTTTTCTTAAACTCTTCAACCCAATCTCATTCCTTAGACTCCTCCACTCCCACAGTATGTGATCTCTTTCTCTCCTTCTGTCTTCTCTGCCCCCTTCCTTCTCAATTTCTACTTTGCCTTTACTCCTCTTATCAACTCATCATCTTCTCTTTTCCCATTCTCCTTCTCTCCTTTCCTTCATTTCCATCTCATGTCTCATTTCTCCTACTTCCTCCCCTCTAATCTCCTATGCCTCTTTCCCCCATTTCCCCTTTCCCTCCTTTTCCTCTCACGTTCCTTGCTTCCTCTCATTCTTCCTCATATTTTAACTCCTCCCCTTTTCTACTTTTTTAATATTCATCACATCCTTCCTTCTTTTATTTTATTTTTCTGAATCTTATCTTCTCTCATTTCTCTTTTCTCTTTAGCTTACCTTTTCTCCCCACTTAAACTTTTTTTCTTTTTCACCGCCTTTCCTTCTCTACTCCTCCTTGTCTCCTGTCCTCTCCCTGTTTGTCAGACCTGAGGCAAACAGGCTTGGCTCCCAGCAACACTGAAGCCTCTTCTGCTCCTCTTTACTCTGCTCCCTCCCTCCATCCCTCTCCAACCCTCTTTCCTGGCGATCCTCCAGTTTAAACAGAAGGCAGTGCTGAGGGAGTGAGTGGGACACAGAGAAAAGAGAGAGAGGCCGGTTGCTTGTGTGAGTGCTGCATGATTCATGTTGCCCTGTAATGAAGCCGGTCCAGTCTTTTAAGTGTTTGGTGTGTAATGGAGTTTCAGGGACAGGCCTATCATTTTCTCCTAATAGCGCTTTCTCCGCCACACGCCATGACCCCTCTCTCCACGCCCCCACCCCATGCATCCCTACTGTGGTAACTGCACATTACCAAGGCACACGTGCACATATACACACACGCAAAAACACACACACGCAGCGATTACTGACAGCTGCGGGAGTTTCTGAACGGCAAAAGTGGCCAATTTTCTCTCTCTTCCATTTAAACAACAAACAGGGTGGCGTGTTAAAATGGGCAAAAGGAAGAGAAAAGGGAAATTGGGCTGATAAGGGTTATTGTGAATCAGGAAGAGAGTGGGTTAGCTGCTGGGAAGTAGCAGTGCGTGGCGAGCAGCAATTTTAATATTCTTAAGGAATACTTGGAGGGAGAAAGCGAAGAAATAATGTTCAGTGGGGTTCATCGTCTAAGCAAGAGTCTGCACAGATCCACTGCGTGAGAATCTGAAACACAAGTGTGTTTATGCACACTTTTAGCTGACATGTTCCTGCAAAGTAAATCTTTTTTTAAGAAATGCATTTTTCAGTTTTAACTTGAATTTAGGATTAAAGCTGGAACCCTTCAGAGATGAAGGATCAATGTACAAGAGAGTGCAAGTCAGTGTGTGTGAGCGAGTGAGTGAGTGAGTGAGTGTGTGTGTGTGTGTGTGTGTGTGTGTGTCTGAGGGTAGGGCCAGTTTTACTGGAGCAGATTGTGGAGTGTGTGCACACACCAGACCTGAGATTACTGAACAGATTGCACAGCTGGCAAGCAGCCCTCTCTCCACACACAAACAGAGCCACACATACACACACACAGAGCCACACACACATACATGCACACAAATGCAGAGCAAGATAAACAAATATTGACAAAGTATTGATCCTGGGTGCATTGGTCCATATTGACATGGCACTAATGCCAGGAATATCATTCTGGACCATGTGTTAAATGACAAGTGGTCAGATTCCCTAATTAGCTCAGGTGTATTGCAGCAAAGCAAAGGCACTGTGGAAGAGGAGGCTGCCAAGTCGAACTTATATAGATCATGTATAAAATGGAATAAAAATGTGTAATCTGTTGGTAGCAAACAGTGAGTATTTAAAGGTCATGAAAATTGACCTTAAAAAGTCACACGTTTAATTTTTGACATTCCTTAATATTTTTTTCCTGCCCATAGGCCCAAACTTAAAGTAAGAAGATAATTAATGAATACCCACTAGCTTCATCCATCCATCAATCTGCTGTTTATCTGGGTCATTTTGACATACAGATTGATAGCCTTAAACAGATATAAATTCATGCATAAAGCCCCATTTCTGCCTCTCCACAAATACATACAAGACACACTCTGACACAAACACCTATTCAGGAGGCAGTGGTTAGCAGTTTCAAACCTCCTGGTCAGGTACTGCGTGGAGTAAGATGTTCTTCCTGTGTTCATGTGGTCTCTTGCTGGATACTTTGGCTTCCTCCAACATCTCAAAGGTGAGCAGATTAGGTTAACTGTTGATTCTAAATTGGCTGTAGGTGTGAATGGGAGTGTTTGTGTTGTTGTCTGTCTCCCTTTGTTAGCCCTGTGATGGACTGGTGACCTGTCCCACCTCTCACTCATCACCCAGTGTATGCTGGGATAGGTCCTAAGTTGGATAAGCAGTTAAAAAAATTGATTCTTTTTAGAGCTGTTACTACAGAGGGTACAATATGACTACCAAAATGAGCAATCCTCCATTTTTCTGGAGGTTCATGGTGATTTTTCATCTCTTTGTGGACCTTTTGCTTCTCTTGGCTTTGCACTCTTTGTTGAGGTTTCAGTCATTTCAAAGTACTTTTGTTTCTCCCCGTTTTCTTTTTGTCGTTTAGATGCCTTTGTTTTGATTTTTCTCACTTTCGGTTCTCGTCACTCTTTGCAGAAACATCTCCTTATTCTCATTTTCAGTGTCTTTATCAGTGTTTCACATCTCTTTGTGGTAGTTGGTTTTGGTCTCTTTACTGTAGTTCAGTCTTTTTATTTAGTTTTTTTATAGTTTGGTTTCTATTTGTGCTTTTTTAGTTTCTCATTGGAATAGTTTAGCTACTCTTTGTTACAACAAACAACAGTCTCTGGCTCTGTGTCTGTTCAGGGACCCAGACAAAAGCTCAGGTCACACTGGATTTATGATATCATTAGGAATGACTGTTAGTTAACTTTTAAATATCTTGCAATGTAATGAAATAATGTCAGTAAATGCATGTAATTATTGTTTACCACAGCTCTCCAAATAGCATGTTCACAAAAAAACTAGAATCTCCATTCTAATTTCTAAGAAAAAAAAAATCAATATCAGCCTAAGTGTGCCAGACGCTTTCAAGTTTTCACATCACACCTGTAAAAGTAAAAGAGATTTAACTTAAGCACAGAGAAACTTTACGCCTTCTGCACAGGTGAACTTCATGTGATAAGAGTTTTGGAAACAAAATGTAAACTAAAAGTAAATCAAACTGGGGAAAAAGTTCTTCAAAGTTCAAAATAATTGCAAATATTGCAACTCTTTCAAATTTTGGTGAAGCTTATTGATTAAGACAAACCTTACGCTGTTTAACTAATTGTGGAATGCGTGCGTAAATGTTGGATCTTTCTGATCAAACAGACCTGGGCTGGTGCCAAAGGCTGAAACATGACTCAGCTGCATGTGTGCACAATGGCATGCTTCTGCGCACACTAGCACATTCTTTGCCTTATCTGCCAATGCTAGTTAATGGTTATACCACAAAAAAAAGGTGGGGGTGGAAAAGGTAGCGCTCAGTTTTTCCATCCAAGGAACACCTGCCATTCCGTGCCATGCCATCTTTGACATATGTATCTCTGCTTTGTTGCTGCCAGGATGTAGGGGCAGTGCCGTCTTTGTGCATGTGCTCTTTGTTTTCCCCGAGGGCTGAGGGAGAGGGGACTTCTTTCTTTCCAAGAGTTGAACAAATAAACAGCAGACAGCACAAGAGACAAAGACAGGGAGGGAGCACCTGCCGAGGGCTTTGTGTCCCTTAATAAGGAACACTACTATCTGTGAGTGCACAGTCCCACCCCCACCTCCGGAACACATGCTGTTCTGCGCGCGCGCACACGTGCACACACACACACACACACACACACACGCACACACACACACACACACACATACACACACACACAAATGTATCCACTCATCTATATTTCTATCTTGCAGACTGTAAGTAAAAGATGGACATATCCACTGACCACTGTGATGTCACCCATTGGTTTGCCTGTTCAAGTGTTCTGGCTGTTGCCTTCTTGCTGTTTAGAAACCAAATCATAATTTACTCAATGAATGTTATTCTGTATTCAGTAACATTTGAACCTAGTAATTGAGATCATACTTTCACCAGGAAAGGGTGTCATTTTCCAATGAATGTTTTTTTTTTAATCAAACCAGTCGCCCCCTGCTGGACATATTTTAGCGAATATTAATTATAGAGAAAATTGATATAGGTACTGCCTTTTCCCCCAAGTGTTCTTTAGATACAGCTATAATGTCTTACTGTTTTTTTTATAGTAGTCAAAATGATAGATAGATAGATAGATAGATAGATAGATAGATAGATAGATAGATAGATAGATAGATAGATAGATCTAAAAAAAGACTGCACATGAAATACTTATACAATAGATAATTATACAATAGCCATAACATGCTCTAACTTTAGTTATGGCTATTTTACAATATAGACTGTTCTGAGTGATAGTTTACACTGCTTATGTTACTAACATGTGGTACAAAAAAGTGCTACTTTAAGTGCTAACATAAAAAAATACGGGAAAAGTGTTGCCATTTATTATCTATGCACATACAATGTAAAAACTGTACAAAGGTTTAACTCCACATGTATTGCACATCCTACTGTACGTCATGTTTAAATAGTTTGTTCCTGTGTGAATGCTTCTCTTCACTTACTGTCCTTTACTGCTATGGCTGTCTGTCTGTAAACCCTGCTGTTGTCCCTCTCTATTCTGTTTTTCAGTTTCTTTCTCCATTTCTTTTGTAGTGTTGAAAAAAACGGACTAATTTGGAATGTGTGGGCGAACAAAAACTGTTAGAACTAGATTAGACTGTTATTGAGTCATGAGCCCATAAAGCCTTATTAACTGACCTCCAATGAAAAAACAGACACACAGCCAATTTTATTAAATGCATTTTTTAATTTATTTATTTTGAGATTTTCCAGAGAGCTATAATGTCTAGTTGTCCATGTAAACCACTTTGAAAAGTGTTTTCTGTGGATCCAGTATCTTAAATTACAGATGACTCTTATAATAAGTGGATCAGGACTTGACTTGAAACTATTGCATTGCATATTATAAATCTTTATATGATACTTTCCATATGTTGACAATACACACCACACTTGCAAGAATCATAATTTCTAAGTTATAAGTCTTGTTGTCAATTTTCTGAAAATAAATCATGAAGCTGAGCTGGAAGACTTTGGTGGATGTAAGGCAAATTTGAAGGGATGACCCCACCCTGCACCACTACAGAATTTTAATCAGACTGTTTACAGACAGTATGATAGAATGATATGTATGCAGACACTACCAAAATATAACTTCCTTGGTGGTGGTAAACTGTTCAGGAAACAAAGAAATTAACCTGCCGGGTTGGTCGGCTGCAGCACAGCAGGCTGTCTTCTGACCTAAAGTTTGGTGGTTCATTCCCCAGCCTTTCCAGTCCACATGCCAAGATATCTTTGGACAAGATACTGACCCCCAAATTGCTCCCAATGTGTCCAATGGAGTGCAAGTGTGTGCAGGATGTAGTTAGAAATTGCTTAAAGGTATAAAACAAAATGCTGTGTGAATGGGTGAATGTGGCTTATAGTAAAACGTGCTGTGAGTGCTCAGTTAGAGCAGAAAAGTATTATACAGTATGAGTACCGGTCCATTTACCATTTCTATGCTGCTTTTAATAAAAAAAGGAAGTTATTTGAACCCATGAACGTATCCTTCAAAGACACACAGCAGATCCATCATCTATGCTCTCGACTGTTTGTTGGGCTGTGGCGCTACATAAATAAAACTGAATTGAACTGAATTTAAAGAACCAAAAGAAGAATCTCTGGAGAGTTTTAACCTTCAAACGATTGCTGGAAAATGATGCTGCTCCGCTGAATATGCTTCTTTGGTTCATGAATGATAAGCAGTACGTTCAGTCAGCTCAACAATCAAGTCCAGTTTTCATGTCAATGATAATCATGCTTTCAACTTTCAAAATAAAATTCCGTTTAATTTTAGTCTGAAATTAATTTTTACATTTAATTTTTCAAATAAAACTTTGGATATGAACCATGTTTTCTTTTCCTGAGGGGTTCTGTTTGTTCCAATACTGTGTTTTTAAACAACAGAGTGTGTTAAAGTTTTAAAGATGCTGATGTTTGAATTACAAAATCAGCCAACAAAAGCTATA
>VUQJ01012740.1:9675-19976 GCA_015108635.1 Andinoacara biseriatus
TTCTTATCAGAGGCTAGCTAACCAAATAGCATCATAAACATGTTTATTATTAACAGATGTTCATAAGCATCTGATAAGGATTTTTATTTAAGCTTACTAGAATCACCCTAACAGGAACCTGCTCTTTTGTAAAAGAAAAAAGGGTAATCACCAACTTAGTAATGTTTTGTGGGTACTTACCTAGTAACTAAACCTTAAAATAAGTAAAAAAAAATCCAATATTTCAATCTTAATTTTAGTGAAAGAAATGTCTGCAGTTGGTGATGTATATACAGCTCATAACTGCTAATTTTCAGTACATGATGAAAAGCATTTAGTGACACATTTGGTTGGGTGGCATTGAATCAACACCTTCTCTTGGTAAACATGACTGGGATATATGTAAAACTTGACTGAAAGATTCCAAGCTCTGAAAACCTTTCCCAAAACCAGAACACACACGTATACCTTCAAATGTGCACCCTGAAATGAGACATTATCTAAACAGACTCACTGAACATACAATGAGCAAAAGCTGAGAGACGTATGAATATGTACCTGCCTGAGTCTCCTCGGAGAAGCTATAGGGCTTATTGGGCTCAATCCTTTTGAAGCTCACTGGTGGCATTTCTGCTTCCATGGTGGTCATGCTGTCCAGTCATATCAAGAAAGCAACCCACCATCTGGTGCGTTATTGCACAGCAGTGGTGTCAAAATGCAAGGACGCTCGCTGTCTAGTGTCTTGGAAACACTTAGGGGTTTCCACAAACGAGACCTGGACTCAGGGAGAATATTAAAAAAAAGATGAGTGCATCACCATGAACTGTAATGGGAACAAAGTCTATATTATTTAAACTAAAATGGCATTCTCCCAGCAGCAGCACTGATCTCAAAGACCTCATGACCTTCAGCCATAGGATTTATTTGTCAATTTGTTTCCATTTGACAGATTTTACCTCTTGACTTTACTGCCATCTAGTGATATGTGGCAATTACGCCGATGGCTGAAGTAAGCAACAGGCCTTTGCAAACTGAACAGGAAATGCACAATGCACATGATGCAAACTGCCAGCAAAACTGGCTATTTTAATAGTACTGTAGGAAAGGCAAATACCACATGTGGATATCACCTTAATGAATAGTATATTCAAATTGCAATATGAAAATCACCCTTGTTGGAGAGCGTAAGAATTTGTCTTTCGTTTAGGAGCTCTAGTCCTCAATTACATGGACTTCCTGTAAGAGGCTTATTCCAGCAGAATCACATTATTTATCTGTCAATTGGCGATCATTACCATCTAACAGGCAGCTGCCCCATTACCCTCCTGATCTCCTACCCCCCCCCACCCCCCTTCCTGCCGCTTCAAGTCACCCCCTTCCTCCATTTTACGTTCCTCATCCACTCTTCAGTGGATTCATTCTGTGTCGGCTGTACGTCTGCCATAGCATCCATTAACCATTCCCAGATCCCTCTGTGTCCAGCACTTTGATTTATTGCTGGACAGAAAGCCTGGTTTGAATTGATCTACAGCTGGGTTTATGTTGTCCTAAAGCCTGCTTCCAATTGGGAAAAAGATCATTCCATACCGTTGTTGTACTGCGCTGTTTCTAAACAACATGCAACCAGCTTTAAAGCAGCTCCCAGCTGCTCAAGTTAAAGGGTCTACAAGCATCCATGTAAGTTATAAAGACTCAAGAAAATCAAAGGCAGGTGTTAGAAAAGCATCAAGCATTAGTTTCTGATACATTTTAAGTGTGTGCTGAGCTTCAGGGCGTCTCTTCTTTGTAAATGGCAGAGCCTTTGTGTCTCTTTATGTAAATTTGCCCTATTCTGAAGCTCTGAGAGCTGGGGTGGATAATTGTTTATGATTACTCTGTGACATTTCCATATGGCTGACGAATGGTTAGCCAGCACACAGTCACTTACACACATGCGCATACACACACACACATCTGTCAAGACCAAGTGTTTAAAGCGTGAATGGTAGGTTTGTTTAGCCTGAAATTGAAAACCACAACTGTAGGAGGGAAATCACCTCTTCTAGGATGAATATGAGAGTATCCAAATAGTGGTTTTCCCTCAGGGGGGGAAATGAGCTCACGTGGCGAGTTTTTATTGCACAAAAGTGCATGTTTTGTGCTATTGATCTGGCATTAACTTTCTCTAGAGAAACCCATCCCCCATTTTATTAAGATTGCACCAGGATAATAACCTTTCCACACCCTGATTCGTATTCCCCATGCGCCCCCAACTATATCCCATGTGTATTGGGGTTGATGGGTGGGGGCTACCTTTTGCATGTGCCCCTGTGGAGATCACTGGAGCTAAATCACCCCCTCCCTCCTCCTCCTCCTTTGCCAGATAGATGTCAGCCACCCATTCTTTCCTCCAGACAGCAGGGTGTTTGCTGTTCCTCTTATCCACCTCAGAGACGACCTTGTAACAGTCTTACTCACCAGCAGGATCCGTCTCTATTTGCACTGCCATGTTGCAAGAGGAACAAAAGTGTTTGTCTGGGGGTTCAATACAACTAGAGCTTAGATAACCCTAATGCAGAATAATATCCTTTTGGGCCACATATTATGCTGCTCTATTTGGCTGCCATGAATTTCTTCAGTGTTTGCTGAGTTCCTTTGGCTTGGTGATTTTCTATGGAGTGTCATGTTTTTAATGATACAGCCCCTGAGCAGCCATCTTAGAGGAAATAATGCCTACTTGATGAAGAGTCTGAATAATAACCATATCTCTAGGGAACAAATCTATGACACCCAACTTGATTTAAGGCCAAACCCTCAATGTAAAGTCAGTTTCTGATCACATTAAAAAAAGAAGAAGAAAAAAAACTTCTTTGATATGTTAGCCAGTGAGGCTAAGTCCTTCAATTAATTCTGCCCTGCTCCTTCTCAAGGATTCCTGCATTATTTATGGGCTTCTGCCACAGCAGATTATTATTTGGTGTTTTGTGTTTACGTCCAAGATTTAGATCTAATCCCAGGGGATTGAGATGGTTTCATGTTTGGACTGACACATGGGCAAGGCGTTGTAATTATTAGAGGTGTCCTTTTGATATCTGCCTGATGAACAACAAGCTGACAGCTAATATGCAGGCTGCCGTCACACATGTTTCTCAGTAGTGTGCAGACATGCAGATCAGTTTAGCTCTCCAAGATTTAGGATTTTGTGTGTCTGCAGATTCAAAACAATGGACTGAATTTTAGATTTTGGAGCTCAAAGCATCTGAAAAACACATTAGAAAATCAGCTTCTAAGTCCACATACACTGATCAAGCACAATATCATGTCTACTGACAGGTGAAGTGAATAACACTGATTATCCCTTCATCATGGCACCTCTTAATGGGTGGGATATATTAGGGAGAAAGCTAACATTTTCTCCTCAAAGCTGAAGTGTTAGGAGAAGGAAATGGTCAGTATCGATCAAAAGTGGTTTAAGGAAGGAACAGTAGTGAACCAGCAACAGGAGCTTGAGGATTGAAGGCTCACTGATGCCCATGGGGAGTGTAGACACGGGGAGTGTAGACAGGTCCGGGTCTGATCCAACAGACGAGCTACTGTAGCTCAAACTGCCAAGAAAATTAATGCTGGTTCTGAATGGAAGGTGTCAGAATACACAGTGCATTGCAGTTTGTTGCATATGAGAATGCCTAACCATAGACTAGTCAGGGTGCCCATGCTGATCCTTGTCCATTGCAGAAAGCACCAACGATGGGCACATGAGCATCAAAACTGGACCACGGAGCAATGGAAGAAGGTTGCCTGGTCTGGCAATTTTCTTTTATATCACATGGTAGGATGCGTGTGCGTCCCTTATCGGGGAAACACCTGGTCAAAGGGTGCACTATGGGAACAAGGAAGCCGGTGGCGGCAGTGCGATGCTTTGGGCAGTGTTCTGCTGGGAAAACTTGGGTCCTGCCATCCATGTGGATGTTACTTTGACATGTATCACCTACCTAAGCATCGTTGCAGACCATGTGCACCCTTTCATAGAAACGATGTTCCCTGATACCTGTGTCCTCTTTCAGCAGAATACTGAACCAGTCTGAAAACTGTTTGCTATGTGGATACAGAGTTTGTAACAGTGTTTCATTGCCTCTTACACCCCTTAAATGTAATGCAGAACTGATGACTTAAGCATTCCCTCTGTAGATGGTGAAGGGCTGAAATAATATTTATTATTCAGTGTTTTATTATTTACTACTGGAAGGCAAACAAAAGTAAAGACGCTCATTCTTAAAAACAGGTCTCAAAATATTAAACAAATCCCCAATGATCATATACAGCAAAAGCAGAACAAATGATAAGGTATCGTAGATCAAGCAATCTAAAAAAAAACAAAAAAAAAAAACTAGGTAAATGCTAGAGTGATGCTGCTCTTAATTGATGGGAATCAGGTGTATCAGATTGGTCCAGCTGGGGCTCAGACCACTGAAGGTTAATGTTGGCAGCAGGTAAGAAATGGCAAGGAGAAAAGGATGTTAACCAAACCTAGCATCAGGAGCATTTTTTTTTTCTCAGTGTCATCAGTAATCAGTTGAAGGGAACTTTAGTGTAATCCACTGACACAAATGGTTAAAATTTGTAGGTTATTTAAGAACACTACTATTTGTGTGCTACCAAATTACCCTTCGCTGTTCCTCCTGTTCTTTAGGGGCAAAGAAATCGATCTGTGCTCATATTTCCACCAGTTATTACACATGCATTAATATTTTGGAAAGAATCCAAGAAGCTAGAGGAGAGTACAAAGAGTAAGTATTGAACTGAGACTCATTTTTGCCAGCCAAAGATGACTTCAGATGGGTTTTATTTGCTTATGTCTGCCAGATATGTGGAAGCTTTAGAGCTAGACATTTAAAAAAAAAAAAAAAAAAAAAGAGATATCTGGTCAAAGATCTGTACACAGGCAAAACCCATAGCTCTCCACCATCAAAATCAAGAAGAGAGCTGAAACTTTGCCAGTAGGCAACAGAATATCTTATTTTATGCGTCCCTTTATACGTTATACCTTTATATCATTTTATGCTAAAATCAATAAATAAAAACTTCATACGTTTCTCTGACGCAGCTCTGAAAGTGGTCTTGGGCTTCACTGCGGGGGCCACTGTGGTCATGTGGAACAAGCAGGTCTAGCGCCCCCCTAAGTTTACAGCATAACCCTCCTTCCAATCCGCGGGGACAGGACCGCGACTCCGGCAGTTTCTTTCCCTGATCTTGAGCGCCCGGCGATGCGGTGCTGAGCAGGTGTGAACATCCTGAAGGACACAACGGACGGACGGACGGACGCAGTTGCCTGCTACGCGAGGTAAGGAGAAGGAGAGCACTGGGCAGCGACCGTGAAAACTGACTGTCTAAAATTATTTGTAACAGAAGCCGGGCGCAGCTTTTTGACAGCTGGGAAATCAGCGTTGTTTACAGCAGGCTGAGTGGGATGCGCGGATGAGACTGAGCTTATGCAGCCGTCCGCATTGCAGAATTATTAAAGATTTGGACGTGATATAAAAAAAAAGAAAAAGAAAAAAGAATTTAGCAATTTAGCAGAGATAACGAGATCAGTGTGATCGCCGCGTGAATGGTGGGGATGCTGGTTTTAAATCATCTGCTGCACATCCTGACCTGCACTTCCCTCCCAAAACACAGTCGATGATGGGTTCGTGATGTATTTTTCGTACCTTTTCTTTTGGTGCATCTGTTTTGAAGTAATAAGTCTGAACATTTGAGTCAAGATGAATTAAGACACGCCAGAGGCCATAGCCTAATAGCGCCGCACATACCGATGATTCAAACTACAGCCTGCCTCCCAGCCAAGAAATTAAGAGGAAGCATCCGACGACTGTAAACACTTTGATCTGACCGGGGTGGGAGTAAAACGCACGTCCCGGTTTCAGCACCACGACTACTGATTGAGGCATATGATTCGGCCATGTCATCTTTACCAGCAGACTGAGCCGTAATGGCCCATTGCAGGGTTATTCTGTCAGGTGCTGGAGACGGTGTCATGGGCGCGTCCTGAATCGCCGGATTTGATTTTAGTGGAAAGAAACGGAGTTTGAGAGGTTTCTGAGAGATTTCTAAGGCGACCTCCAGCATGGGTGGATGGGGTGGATGGGGTGGGTGGGGGTGAAATGTGTATATTATTGGTGACATAGTGCAGTCACGCAACTGTGCATTGATCCATACTGAATTATAAAAATCTCCCAGATATGATGCTTTATGTCATGCATTGGTATTCTGCATACACATGGAGCTCATCATAGAATGGACAATGTTTTAACCTCCTGAGCTCAGTTAATAGCAGCAGTGGATCTGGACTGGCAAAATAATTGACTGAATAAAAGACTGCTTGGTGTTTTCCTGCACGTCCACTGAATCACTCAATGCATTAATGTTAACGCTGCTATAGTTTTGATAACAGTGTTAAATGTGAATGGCTTTGAGTGCAGGTCAAAAGCATTCAGTTGGGATATTTTAAGCCACCACAGCTTTTTATTATGTGGTTTACAGGGTAATTAGTGTATTTCCAGATGAGTTGCTGAGGTTTGAAAAACCTCTGAGCGCTCTGCACAGACACTTTCGACCAAAATGTTCCTTTTCACATTGTTTACACCATCCATTGCTGGTGTAGGATTGCTCACCGTGTGTGTGTGTGTCCTGGCTGAATCAAAGCTGTATTGTGGCACAAAATGCAAAAGGGATTCCATTGCTGCCTGTCATGTGGAGCACTTTATGAATCTTGTAAGCTTGCTGCTGTTAATGCATCCTGCGATGCCCTGATGGACACCCCGAGGACAGACACTCTCCTCCAAGTGAATGAATTTACTCTGTTCAGAAGTAGGCTATCCTACAATGTGCAAAGTAGCATCCTGTGTTTTATCCCCTGACTCCACAGCAAAATGTGTCTGTTCTGAATTTTGAAATAAGCTGTTCCCTGCCAGCACACTGGCTTGGCGAAACTGCGCGACGGGCCCGATTTTACATAACACAGTATCCCGTGAGATGTTCCTGGTTTGTGATGTGTGCCTGCATCACAAGACAGCCTCGGCCTCCATTAGTGTCACAGTGAAATGACTTGACATAAGCATGCACTTACAGTGCTTCGGCTTTGGTTTGAAGCCTCAGCCACACATATCTGCCATGTATTTATTCAGACAGGTGAACCTCACCTGAGGCAGAAGATAGAGCTGCCCTGAACACGAACCTTCCCATCTAGACTTTACTTCGCTCGATATCTACCTTATGAACACAAGAACGAGGGAGAAAAATAGTCTTTCCTTATCTGGGAGTGATTATTATTGTTTTGTTTTTGTTTTTTTTTTACTGCAGATATGTCCAGCACATTAAATCAAATCAAATCAATTTTATTTATATAGTGCCAATTCACAACAAACAGTCGCCTCAAGGCGCTTTGTATTATAAGGTAAAGACCCAACAATACTGCAGAGAAAACCCAACAGTCAAAACAACCCCCTATGAGCAAGCACCTGGCGACGGTGGCAAGGAAAAACTCCCTTTTAACAGGAAGAAACCTCCAGCAGAACCAGGCTCAGGGAGGGGCAGCCGTCTGCTGCGACCGGTTGGGGCTGAGGGGAGAGAGGACAAAAAAAAAATGCTGTGGAAGAGACACAGAGAGTGATTAAACACAGAGTGAAGTATGTTAATCAGACTTTTATGTGAAAACAAGACACAAAGAAATTTTTGTCCATTGCTTATGTCCTTAAAACAATGCTGTCTTGATATAAGCATCAAAAAGAGCCTTGGATGTTTTCCATCCAAGATTAAGGGGACTTGAAAGTCCTTTTAGAAGATTAGATTGTTTCCAGATGTCCTTCCAAGCCTTGGGCAGCAAATTCTTGGACGAGAGCATTAGCCTAACTGAAGAAGATAGATTCTGCCTGTGCTTTTCAGAAAGACACTAAACTGATGGGCAACGCTGGTGTTTGGCAGCAGTAGGACAAGTTTTTTAGATACTGCTTGTTCCGTTACACCAAGTGCAGTGTCAGTCACACTGAAGAGAGTACATCTTGTAGACTTGTCTCATTGTAAGAATGCCCTCCGAGAGGCTGCAGCACCACGAGATAGTCTATGACGATGAACACGCACTAACACCGGTCTTTATTCCTGTCTTCACTGCAGAAACGCTTCTCTGTGTCCTGCTGACAAAACGTGAAATGCTGTCCTCTTGATGCTCCCAGTAGATTGCTCGGCAATTTACACGCCAGCAATCAATAGCGAGATTCACTAATGGTACGGTAGTCAGGCAGTGAGACATGACGTCTTGTGTGTGCTTGCCTGGACACAGGCCTCTCCTCTGTTCATAGCTGAGAAGGAGAAAGGGCTTCAGTCTTCATCTGCCATCCTAGGCTGTCTGAATACGCTTTGCACTAGGCTGCCACTGATTCTCCCACTGTGGTCTCTGTATGCTTTTTATCTTATACATCCTTTATAGAAAGACAGCGCTAACTAGCAAAAACTCATAAGCACAGTGCAAATCTGAACACCACTTGTTGCTAATCCATTTACCTCCTGCAGTTCTATAAAGCTAATGTAAATGTAATAGGATACTTAACAGTTGCACTTACCATGTTGTAAGTGGTTATATTTAATTTTTAGTGCCAATAAGTAGATGTAAGAGCCATGCAGGTTAGAACTGAAGCAATATCCCAATGCATCACTATGTACTTGCTGGTTTTGTCTTCTCAAATTTACAAAATTGCTGATTTTCTTGTTTGATGTGAAATTTTTTTTTAATGTCTTAGGGTTTTGGACAAAAACAGTTGAAGACATAATCCTGGAGAAGTCTTTGGGACAGTGCAGGAAGACCTTTTGGTGTTTTGATGCTGGTGATGGAGAGCTGTCAAACACCTTGGTACAAAATCTTCATTTAGGTTAAGTCCTCTTTATTGGAAAAGCTATAGCATACAGTCACAGAACTGTGTATATATAAACATGTATATAAAAGATGGACGTAGGGAGCTGGAAGGTGAACCTGCATTCTTTCTAATGTCCAACAAGGGGCGACCTCCCTGGTACCAAACGTTTTTCATTTTAACTCAGTAAAATAAACAAATGAGTTTATGGTTTCGCTCACTACTTCCAAGCCTTATTTAATACAGCAAGTCACTGCCTCTTGCTCTATGACAGCTGGGACAGGCTCCGGCCCCACCACCACCCTGAACAGGATAAGCGGAAGTGAATGGATGGATGGAAAACCAATACTGTTATGACCAAAGCACTCAGCTCAAGGTATCAAACCAGGAATCCACAAACCAGAGGGTGACATCATAATGGCTATGCCCATCTTTTATTAACAGTTCATGCATATGATTTGCATACATTATTTTCATATATACAGTACAGCATGGCCTTTGGACGGAAGCTTTCTCATGGTGCAAGAGACCACGCCCATCAAGAGAGCAATGCCGTTGATCAGGTCAGCTTTGTGTGATTTGCAGTGACCCTTTCCTCTAAGGTCACAAAGGAACCCAATCCATTCTGGCAAAAGATCCCACACAGCAATGCAGAGCCACAGAAACCCCTGACTGACTGGGGCCTAGAGTTCAGGCTTTTTCTTTCATTTGTTAGCCATCTGTGTGTTTCCTCTTGGAGCACTCACTCACTAAGGTCTGTGTTGCCTGTTGATCTGAGGCTGCTGTAGCTCATGTGGATCTGATTATCTTAAATAATGCTCCAGGGGGCTACTTAGTTGTAATTTCAGACAAGTGCCCCCTTAATAATAATCGTTCATCTACACTGGATTATATTTGTGTGATTTTTAAAATATTTTAAATGTGACTCTTCAGCCGGATGAGTTGCATCTGGCGTGTCTACTGTACTTCATGATAAAACAGGCGGCAATCTGCGTAAACGGCCTTTTGTTGGTTTACACAAACTCAGAACACCGCTAAAGATAAAAATAGATTTGATAAATGTTATGGCTATTTATAGCAATAAAGTTCTTAGTGAAAGATATTATTTATTTACTGACAGAGAAAAAAAGGTTTTGAAGAAATTGCTTGGTTGTGACAGCATAAAAAAAATAAGCCACCCTTAAGATATACATATAGAAAGAGATATATATGTGTTCTTCTTGTAATACGTGCAGTTCTGCTAAATGATAAAGTGCTGAGGTTCCATTAGTTCCTTTGTGACTAATGGTTTTTCCTGTTTATCTGGCTGCCAAAGTGATGTCACTGAAAATCAGATGTCTCAATTTTCATTAAGATAATGTGGGCCGGACAAGCAGGTAGTGTCTGGTATCTCCCTCTGCCAATTAAACTGGGGAAATAGGATGAGATTGATCAGCTGTA